>APFE030236817.1:0-51541 GCA_000404065.3 Pinus taeda
TAATTCTTAATCAAAAGGTCCTCTTCCTTATGGTCGAGCCTACTTGTGCATCCTTCAAGGTCCTCGCCTTCGGCAGGCTCACATTTTTTCCTCACCCTCTACAGTAGTGTGAGTCACTTCACGTACCTTGGCCATAACGACCGAGTGACTCATCCCTCGTACCTTTTTTGTTTTCTTATTGGGTGGGGGGCTTATGGGTGGGGCAATAAATCATCTTGTTCGTCGAGTGTGAAAACCCTTTTCCTGGAACAGTCGAGTGTGCTTATGCACCCTCACCATATGAAATAGTGAGTGTGCTAACAACGCCTCTCCTGGATAGTCGAGTGTGCTTATGCACCCTCACCATATGAATAGTTGAGTGTGCTAACACACCCTCTCCTAGACATTCGAGTATGCCTACAACACCCTCACTCCTTAATGGGTGAGTGCCTCTTATAGTACCTTTCCCTTCTTAGGTCGGGCGAGTCACTTTAAAGTCACTATCTGATGGGGGCCTTGGCTAGAATTCGTCAATTCAGAACTATAACTTCACGTTCAGGCTTTGAGGGGAAGAAATATAGGTTCGGTAGGCGTCACTTATTAAGGGAGAGGAACTTGAGCTTGCTCGACCATATGGGAGAGGGTGAGTAAGCATGCGAGGATAAGGACAGCTCCGTTTTCTTGCTATTAGATCTTGGGTGGGTGAAAATGGAGGAACTCGAAGATCAGCCCCTCACCAAAGAAGTAAATTGAGGGACCTTACCTTTTCTATGAGTAAGACCTAGATGTAGCGAAGGAAAGGCAAGATCATATAGTTAGAGAATTATGGCACTATGGATCGATCTTGCCGTAACATTCCACAAATGAATCTAGATAGTGCCCAATTTAGAACCTTGCAGAGGGACGTAGCTCTGGGAATATATGGGGATCTGCTAAATAAATATATAAAACTCCTAACACAAACAAATATGAAGAAACAAGGTTGTTTCCATTAAAACCAAAACAAAAGAAAGCATGATAGTAATTATTTGTTTATATTTTCTTTCATGCATTAAAATTTGTATATTGTTGTTTTTGCATGATATTAGTGTCTAGGATAGAATCGTAAATCAGTAACTCTATCAAATCAAGTACCACATCAAGTCTATTTTGAACAATGGAACAATATACAAGAATAAATCTACTAGTCACATAAAATGTACAATTTTTTTTTACAAAATATTGTATAATAACCCTATATTTGTTATATTAATCCATTCGATATAATACATCAGTCTAGGTCTCCCATACCAAGGATAATGGCCCTTAAATCTCCACTCGTACAAGATTATAAAATACAAGATATACTGAGAACCTAACTGATGTAGTTCACATTCAAAACTTATTTTTCATATCCTATAAATATGGGTCCTTTGCTTCCATTCTATAGAATATAACTATAATAATGTACCAACTCCTTTAGGGCACTAAACCCGACTATCAAATATACCCTCTATCCAATCATAAGTCCATCTATCATCAATACATAGGGTCTTCATTCTCATTACTTTCTCCTTCATCCTTCAAGGCAAAAACAATTCGAGACTTTTGCTCACTATCGCTCCTATCATCTTTTGGGACTTGTCTTCCCACTATAGGCTTATTGCACTACATCAATGAAGACTAACATAGGGCAGTAGGGATTCTTCCTATCATCATAGAATGTCACTTTTCTATCAAAGAACACAACATACACAACTTATCCTCTGGCTAACCAAATGTTGAGCTCCAACAATTACCACTCCTAGCAGCCCTTAGAGTCCATCCTGAGGTCTGCATTGAAGGCTCCAACTTGGGCACTTTCACACTACCCTCCAATAGCCCTCAAATTCCCTGTACTATATAAACAATTTTCCTACCTAGTACCTCATCCTCGTAGGATCAATTCAACTCTAATACATCAATACATACCTTAAATCTCCTTTTTTCTAGGTTTTTTCTCTATTGTAGGTTTCAGTGACTTAGTTTGGGCTAATCAACAACACTTTAGCTCTCTTCGGCTCTCTTCCACTGCTCTAAAACACCTCTAACAATTGTGACCAATCTCCAAACAAGGTCTACACTATATATACTATTGTTCCAGGCTAATTTTACCACTAAATCAGACCTGCAGATCCTCCTTTTTCTAAGGTATGGAGCTCAACCCTACTACCAATCCTAATATAGGCTTGTGGTTCCTTGTTTAGTGACATGTTCACACAAAACCACCTTCAAACAATACCTAGAATTACCCTTAACCACAACCACTGTCTTCTGCTCCTGCTCGCCCCCCTAAAAGAGAGAAAACATAACTCAAATGGTCCTCTTCCCAACCTCGACCTTCCTCCTAGAGCCACAAATCACCTTAGGTTGATGTATTTCTATGAAATATGCTCATGGGATGTGAATAAACGCACTCACACATCTTCTATTTATACAGATTGATGTGGCTTCAAGTGGTGTGCACCAACTTGTTTTTTGGCACATAAAATAACCAAGCCAACCTAAATTTTGTGTCACAAAAACCTACCAGCAACTTCAAAAATTAATATCTCAAGTTAGAAAACTTGAATTTCGATGATTTTCACTGTTGCTTTCTCCTCTAAGGGTCCTCTAACACCTCCATGTTTAAAATCATCGAAATGTCTCAAGGATTTGCACCCACAAGCTTGGGCACAAAGCCAATACCTTGGGTTCCAAGCCCATAAAGCTCTTTTGTGGTGCCCCAACCTCCAAATCCTGAACCCTAGGGCTTGGAGTACCTCCCAAGCTACAAATCCCAACATACATGACAAAAAAATCTATTTCAATTTATAATTATATTTTTTTAAACTAATTATGACCATTTAAAATCTCTCTCTCTCTCTCTTCTCTCTCTCTCTACTCTATATATATATATATTATATATATTATATATATATATATATATATTATGTATATATATATTATATATATGTTATTATATATATATATGTATTGTATATTATTGTATATATATATATATATATATATATATATATATATATAAAATATGTTAGAAGCATGAGGAAAAATACATCTTATGAAGAATGTATTAAAAAATAACTCAGAGAATGTAGGTGCAAAATGTGTACTATTTGTTTCATGTCATTTTTGCATCGTTTGTTCTATGCAATTAGTTAGAGCATTTATACAATATACGTTACTACCCTATATCAATTGGGTGCACATTTGAAAACATGGTTAATATGAAAGTACTAAAAAATATTTATACAATATATGTTAGCATCGTGTACTTGTTAGGATTGAATTGTAAAACCTCTCTTTTCTTATTTCTATATATTTGATTTAATTTACATCTTCAGAATAGGGAATATGAATACAGGTAGAACAGATACAATTAAATACAAGTAAAGACAATGATAACTTTTCTAATAGGTGTGTTTATGTTCTATTTATTGTCATTTTATTTTTACATTATATAGCTGTCCATTTTCTTGTTATATTTTTTATGTACTGTAACTAAAACTGATAATTTTTGAATTTTCAAGAAACATGTAACACTTAGAGATTGAGATCAATGATAACAACTACAAGCAAAATTGTACTTTTCATATTTCTATAAAACATTTGCGCATTTATACATTTGTTAAATTTTCAGTTTAATATATGTAATAATGAACCTTGAAACTAAAATCTATTTAGTATTTTACCTATATGCAATATTTGATTCTAACTTCATGACTAAATTCTTACTTAGTATCAATTATAATGTCCTTTTAATCAATGACTTCAGTGCAATATTTGTGAATAGGTAAAAAATATCAAATTATAAACCAATCTCAAATAAACATATTTTAAATGATGTGATAATAGACATGGATGAATAAGTATTTATATAAAAGAGCACAATTACATAAGCATATACCATAGGACACACAACAAAAAGTGCAAAAAATAGACAATAAACAAAGAAAGAAAGGTAGTCTTGTCTAGATTTAGCTAACTGTAAAACATATTTCTTTTTTATTTTCTTGAATTAATTTAAATTAAATGCTCATGACTAGTCAAAAAAAGATCGAGTCTATTCCATTATTGATCGAACATATCAGTAATAACATAATATGAAGCATTTTCCATGGTGGTGTGTTAGTTACATATCGAACATTTTTTGAAGAAGTAAATAAATTAAAACCAACACTTCATGCATATTTGTTAAATAAGAAGGCCAAAATGAAAATAGAATTGCTTGTGCCAATACAATTTATTCAACAACATGATGTTATACTTATTTCAAACACTGGTATTTCTATTAGAAATTTTGAAATAATTCCAAAACACAAATATGATAGTGGTAACTTTGAGAAAATTATTGCACTAAATAGCTTTAGCACTGTAGAAATTATTTGTTCTGTTTCTAGACAGTACCTATTTTCCCCAAATATCATGATTGAAAATCTATCATGTAGTCAAGATCCATTTCCATTTGGTACAATCAGTACCATAGAAATTTAGACAACACAAATAGGGATGTAATGTGTACAATAAATCAAACACAGGAATATAGATCAAGGTAGGGAAATAGTAAGCTTAGATTTATTTAAATGTTCCAATTATAGAAAGTTATTGTTTATTTCTTATATGGTTTAAATCTATTTATTTACAAATATTGCATATGTGATATGTTCAAGTACATGCCAAACTTCCTCCAGCACATATTTCAATCTAAAGACAATTGCAAGAAAACATTTTTCCACTCAGGTTGGTAAAAAAGTAGTTTAAAAAATATACTTTTTTCCAAACTTCACAATCCACATTAATATGTTCATTGAAAACATAAAATAAAGTGGAAATCCCAAGAAAACTTCTTTCTTTGCAAGTGGGGTATGCATGATAAACTCTCTCTCTCTCTCTCTCTCTCCTCTCTCTCTCTCTCTCTCTCTCTCTATATATTTATATATATATATATATATATATATATATATATATATAATATATATATATATATATATATATAGAGAGAGAGAGAGAGAGAGAGAAGAGAGAGAGAGAGAGAGAGAGGAGAGAGAGAGAAGAATACCAAGTAATTTGATTTCAGGTTGCTAAGTCATGGTTTTGTATATCGATTTTGTAGCATTTGCAAGGACTACTGACGAAAACTATTGCATATATGAATCCCTTTGAGACTGTATGTGTGAAATGTAGTGGGTCAATTAGAACTAGTATAACTATGGATTAAACTATGGTTTATTGTATGGTTGGTTAGGAAAATTGTTTCTCTATTTATTTCCATCAATTAAACTGTAGCATACATGCAAATGACACGACTACAACATATTATGTTCTAAGAAGCGTGGAACTAGATAAAGTATTACCTGATCTTCAAAAAAATTCCTATGAGCAATACAATGTAGAGAAATGAATTGTTATTGATTTGTTCTCTGTTATGAAACCAGCTCACAAAAAGATGGAAAAGATAGATGAACACCCTACAAATAAGCCTCTTCGAGGGGGAAACCTCCTTTACATTACACAAATGAAGAATTCTTAGAGGATACAAATGACAAGACCTCCTTTCTATATATAGGATTCTAAGGAGTCATAATAAAACTAGAGCCGATGTAACAATAATAATGCAAGGGAACAATAATAACAATAGTGGGATTCTTTGGGGCACAATAATAACAATATGGGGACTACATGGGCACAACAATATAATAAGGGGGTTGTACTAATAACAATAAGGGGTTTTTTGTTAGCTTCTGAAACGTCACAGAAAACAAGTTATAGAGAAAATGCCACGATGGCCTGTTTAGAGCAGCCGAACCTTAGAATCCAAAGCTCTGATACCAAATGTTATGAAACCAGCTCACAAAAAGATAGAAAATATAGATGAACGCCTTAGAAATAAGCCTCTTCGAGGGGGAAACCTCGTTTACATTACACAAATGAACAATTCTTGGATTATACAAATGACAAGATCTCCTTTCTATATATAGGAGTCTAAGGAGTCATAATACAATCCTAGCCGACATAACAATAATAATGTAAGGGCACAATAATAACAATAGTGGGCTTCTTTGGGGCACAATAATAACAATATGGGGACTACATGGGTAGAAATATATAATAAGGGGGTTGTACCAATAATAATAAGGGGTTACACTAGTAGTATAGGGACCTAACATTCTCCAATTTGTAGTGTTGAGAAATCGAGACGATTGTAGAATAGTGTAGGTTTCTCTCAAATTGATAATTACTTATCAATGCTTTTTGTCTTCTTACTAATATTATGTTTTCTTCGTCAAGAAATTACAAAAATGTAAAAATATGGATATCAGAAAACACAAAGAACACTAGAAATTAGGCTCTAAGGAAAGCAAAAACCCCACAAGGGGGAAACCCAAGAGATTCCTCTTCTTATATAATCAGATCAAAGTGAGATATTTAAGACCCAATACCAGGACCAATAATACCACAAAGACTCAAAGTCATCCCTCCTCCAAGTCTCCTCAATAAGTTAAAGTCAACAAAATTCAATGCTAGTCAAACTTCTGAAATCTAGTGAAATCGTGAAAATTCGGCCTCCCTGAAATTTTGGGGCTGCAATACTGAGAATAGTCATAAAAATAGGGTAGGAAGATAACCTTATTTATCTCCTTTGACTTTCCTTCTTCTACTTATAATTCCACTGACTTCTTTTTGTTGTGCAAAAAAATTGAGTTGATGATGTGAGTGAATGAATGAGCTCCAAAGTGATTGAATTGTCCTTTATATATATTGGTATAGGAGGTTGAATAGGTGGCTCTTGGAAGCACAGACCAAATTGTTCCCAAGGAGGGATGATTTGGTCTTGTGTTGAAACTTTGACTCAAAAAAAGAAAAGAAACTTACAAAAATTCTGATTGCAACTTTGAACAATTACATCTATTTGATTCATAATAAATTTTATTTTTTACTCAATTGACTGTGTAATCATGAAGAACATGCTTTGACTAGAATAATACTAATAATAATACTAATACTAATAATAATAATAATAATAATAATAAATGAATATAATAAATAGGGCAATTTTACATTTTTTAATTTCATTATGAATATCAACATTAGCTACATTTCCAACACTTCGTCTTAACTAGGGAGGTATTCATAATGACACAACATGATACTCTGAAATTGAAATATTCTCATAAGAAGGGATTAAAATTGATAAGAATCATAAGAATCATCATAAACAACAATGTCAAACCTTGAAACTCCTTGACTAATAGGGTTTATCTCTCCATTAGAACAAATAACAACGTTGGGAGGCAAAAATTTGGACACCACCACCGCATCTCAAGGCACATAGCCCATCTCGATGTTCATTAGCTATGTCCTTACAAGACTATTCTTATCTTGGATGTCACCCATCCTCAAAAAATAGTAGTCCTTGGGATTATTCTTATCTTGGATCAAAATCATTAAATAATATTGGTCCCAGATGCTTATCCAATCGACCATTCTCCTTATCAGTGCCTTCACTAGGCTTATGAATATTATTCTTGGCCATAGTGCATGACACTGTGGAGAATATTGTGTCCCATCCCCCCCCCCCCCCTCTCAAACATGGAGTAACAACCGCAAGCTTAATCTTGTCTAAAAATACTCCATCAAAGCATCAATACATGTTCTTCTATGGTGATTTGTTGCAGCTACTTGGATCCTCTCTACATCACATCACAACAAGCTTCAACATCAGAAATTTATGGGCTTGTATTCTCATATGGGCTCATTTTCCATCCCTTTTCCTAAAAGTTGATTCATCAATTTAAATTTTTTCTAAAAATTATTCTCCCAAATTTTATAGAATAAAATCATTTTACCTTAAAAATAACAAAAAAAATTATAGATACTATATAGAATCATTAGAAATTTGAATATTTTTACAAAATAACATGAAACATTTTACATTTTCCATATTAGGGATGAGTAAGATTCACAATGGTTCCTAAAATTTAAGATAAATTTCTATCCTTAAAATTTTCCATGAACTTCGACCTTCCTACTTTGTCAATCCTCATGTAGCTTCAACATGTCGTCAAGTAATTCTTCAAACACCTTATGGAGACTAACTTATTTATAGTTTATTTCACAAGCCTTCACATCTTCTTGCTTCATAATATAATTCTTCTTTCTATTTTTCCAAGAAATTATGTGATCTTCCAATCATCAATAATATCTCTATCAACATCAATAATATCAATCAATGTTTTTCTATATTGAACCAATCATTTGCTAGTACAATGATAGCATAACTCTTCAACTTCTTACCAAAGGGTCTTCTCATTGATTTGTCATCTTCTATTTGTTATCATAAACTTCTTTAGATATTCTATCAAATTTCAAGTACTATTGTGTCCAACCACGGTCTAACTTCTCCTTCACTCCAGTTGAGGTAAGTGATTTTTTTTTATCCATTTAATAGAATTGTTATTGCTCCTTAGTATTCATGTTTTTCCATGTTTTTACAATTCATCCAATTTTTATTCAACCTTTGATAATTCTTGTTTTGACATGCAACCTTTTTAGAAAACTGTGAAAGAAAAAAAATGAAAAGTATAAATAAAATAGCATTAGTAGTAATCAAAGAGATGTATAGTACTTATGTTTTTCTTGAGGAAGGTTATCTCCCTCTTAATCTGAGATTTGTTCATTGACCTTTTCCTTCACATGACATCACTTTTGTTATCATCTAGGGTTAGATCTACTTTTTACAGTGGAAATGATTAGATAAGTCTTTGTTCCTAGGGTTCTTCATAGGAAAAACTATGTTATGGATTACAAACTCTAGATTCTAAAGTCTTCAAGACATGTCATTCAAAAAAATTGCAATAATTCTATGAACCAACTAGAGGGTTAGTTGTAAAATCCTAGAGTTATTATTGATAAGCCCTCTATTCATGAGATCACATTCCTTCACCATAAAACCTAGTCTTCAAATATAAGAAAATTGTGTCATGTTAGTGAACTCTACATAGGTCCTTTTATGATGTATTACTTTGATACAAGATATAATTATATTAACACACTATAAATGAACAAGTTTTATGCATACCTTTTTCATTCTTACCTTATCCTTATAGAAATATGATCCTTTGAATTTCCTTTAGTTTTCATGTATCTTATTCGTACAAAAAATATGCTTCGGAATTTCATCCAATGAGACACAAAAACAATTTGAGATTCATTCCCCTTTAACTATCATTTTTTAATGTCAGACAAGTCATCTTCATAGTGTAGTCCATCTTTGTTTCAAGTATAAATCTATAGGGGTATAGTCACAAAGATATGTTTTATATTCTTAATCACATTCCTTGCTATAAGAATATATAATAGTGATTCTCAAATTCTTAACTTCCAGTGATAATTTTTTTCCTTTCCATAGACTGTATACTTTGGTCTTATTTCTCTTGTAACATAGAGTTGATCACTGAACTTTTCACAAAGATATTTCTCCGAGAGGCTTGGTCCTTTGAAGATATAAGACTTTCTTCATCATTGTATAGTTATATTTTCCAGAGTTTTTGGTTACTTTCATAGGCATGATCCCTTTTTGTTACAGGTCTATTTGGGCACATCACTCAAAACAATCAAATCAGTGTAAATAGGGTCTATCAAACTCTAATTTAGTTGCTACATGACCTATACATGCCACCTCATTGAGTTCTTTCATCCATGAGAAATTCCTGAATTCAAAACCTTGCTGAAGTGCTTCCTTGGGTCACCAACGCACCCCTGGTCAGGGGTAAGTGCGTTGCAATGCAGGTAGCCCCATTCAAGGTTGCATTGCAGAGAACCTAAGCCCACTCAAGCCTGCACTGGGAGAGAATCCTCAAAATGTTCATTGGATCTTGAGTATATTCCTCCTTTCTAGATCCTTCTAGATGGAACCTAGCTCATATCCTATCAAGATGAGCTCAACATAGGATAGCCTTGGATCATCTAATCCTATATCCTCTCATCCCTTTGAACAAGGAAACTAATCATCCAATTATGGAAAACCACTCAATTCCATATTAATGACAAAACCACTTACATTCATCTATAAATTGGCCTCCCATCATAGAACCAGAGAGCTTGGATATTATAGAGAAATATTATTGGTTTAGAGACTTGAAATCATTATCAAATTAATGTTATGTTTTTGGTTTGATGTTGCCATTGGCGCGATGAGGGCATGGACTAAGTTGGATGAGTGACACAAGATCGAACCACATTAGGTGTAACTTCTCCTTCTATCAATCAATAAAGTTGATTTTTTCTTTTCCATTACTTTTTTCTATATATATGATGAATGTATGTTCAAATGTTGTGGACTCAATTTGTTTACAATAAATAGATCATATGCTTTGATTGTTGTCGTCTTCTATTTACATTGGTAGGTACCAATTGAGCGAATTCAGTTTGAGCAGGAGCGGTGGGAGAAACTCAAAGGAGATCAAAGGAAGTGATGGATCCCAAGTAGGTTCTTTTATCTTTTCTGTTTATTGTAGGAAAAGGTTAAACATCTTTACTTCAATTTTTTTAAGTGTAACTACCCACTTAGGGAAGATATACTTATCCGTAAGTATAAATTTTGTATAACAAATTGGCGACTCCACTGGGGAAAGAACATCATTGCTAGTAGTTATCCCTTGTCTTAGCAACATCAATAGACTTTGCTTGAGTTCGTTTACCTATATTTAGTCATTTTCAAGCTTGTTTGGTCAAAATGTGTGCTTATTTGTGTGCCAATATTTCTATCTGGAATAAACATACTGTACACAGTGCACTGTGGAGTAACCTTAGCCTATAGACAGTGCTCTCTAATGCATTGTCTCCCACTCAGGGTTGCACTGGTCCCTTTCAAGCCAAAAACCCATCTTTTTTCTTGAGTTTTTTCCAAACTGTTCACATATTGTTTGCTGAATGGTCAATGTTTCTCTGTCCCTGAAATCCAAATTAGCATTTATTTTCCATGCCCACTTTGGCATTGTTTGTTCAATGTTTCTTTATGTATTCTTTATCATCGTCAAATCAATCCCAAAGCTAGATTACATTGATTAGGCTTTACTTTTGTGAAAAAGAAATTGTTGTAAAGTCTTCGTTTCTTGTGAAAAGCATTGTTTGATCGTTTGTGCATTTAGTTTCTTTAGTTTCATCTAAACATTAAAGGAATGAAAAGAAAAACATGCATAATGAATTTAGAAGTTTATGTGTGCTTGTAGGAATGGTGTAGGGAAATTTGCATTAGATGTGCTATATGCTCTTTGTTTGAAGATTCTCATTGCACTATCCCTTTTAGTTACGGTTTTCATTGTTTAAATAAAATGAAAAGAATGTTTCCCATCTTAGTTGCATTCTAGGAGTTTTAGAAACACCATGTAGTGAACCTAAAAGGAAAACTTTTAGACAAGATCAACTAAAATTTATCTCAATTAACCTAATGGAGCATTGTAACTTAATGCATAACATTTAGAGGTCTAGGCTAGAGATGTGTTCCGACATCGTTAAACATAGTAGCTGTCGCTAATGGTGTTCGATACATTCTGAGTGTGATACCTCATTCCACCTATGTAAGTATATCATAGCTCGTCCACATATTTTTGGGTATATCGGGTGGTGTTATAGTACATGAAAATTATAAGGGAATGCTCTCATTGTGTGGTTTTCCATTAGACAACGCTAACACAGATTGGGCCTCCACATACTTTCGAGTATATTTGGGAGAACTACATTAGGTTTCTATCCATCCATAGGTAATTGAGTCAACCACCTTGTATACCGTGATACACCGAAAACAAAATTTGTTGAGATCAATTGCACGTATGTTAAGTCCTTGGCTCCTCTAAGGTGGTATATTGCAGTTCACAGCTAGTTGGTAATTATTTTGCCTAGATTACCCTCTTTTTGTTTATCTCTTTTTATAATAAAATCAATCAGAAATCGTGGAAGAAAATCAACCTTTACCCTGTAGTTCACTTAGGATACCGAGTAAACTGCCTTTACCACCTAAAGCTACACCTAGTCAGGGAAAGCGATCTCAATTAATTGAGTCCAGTACTTCCCAAACTTCTAGTTCTTCATCTGATTTACTAGAATCACTTATACCAAGACGTATTGTGATTCCTCTTACTCATACTATTACTAGTTTATCTAATATTGAAGTGGAACCTTTACAATTACCTGAGGACATTGAAAGTGAACTTAGTGAAATGGTAACTAAGGTTTTCCAGCAAGAAGTTAATCCTCAACCATAATTTGTTCAAGAAATTCATCTTGAACTCGTTGTTCTTTTACCAGAACACTTGGATCCTGAAGTTGAACAACCAAAAGTTGTTCCCGTACTGGAAGACAATCGACTGGTTTATCCTCAAACATTTGTAACTTTTGAGACTTCTCGTTTACCACAAATTCAAACACCGTAAATTTATTAGGTACCTGATAGTGAAATCCTTCCACAAGGTTTGATTGTTATTGAAGAGGAATTTGAAGAAGAAACTTCACCTAGAACTCTAACTTATTTTGGAACGGGGCTTTATCTTTATCCTTCTTCTCCTTGGTTAACTTATATTGTTCCTATTGATGCTGTTTACTTTCAGAATCCTGTAGATTCATTAGGACATTTATTGGGTCATTTGACTATTGCTGAAACAACATCCCAGACTGTATCATCTGTTACAACTACGACAACATTTACTATCGCTACGTCTTTGATGTTTACCACAACACCTGAGTCACATATGTATGGTGGTCCATCCATCCCACTCAATTAACAATCATTATCTGGAACTCACTCTGGTGTTTCTTCTAGTGCATGGTCTTCACCCATGTCATTCATAGGAATTTTACCTGGTTCTTCACTTACGGATACTGAATAATTTGATCCATCAAGTCAATATCAAGCTGGTCCATTTGGTTACCATCTAATGTATCCACTTAACACTAGATTACCTCCAGAGAACAATATGCCCAATCTGATTATTCTCCATATTTTGGGGGGGGGCACGATATGGAATTATACCATCATCAATAGGTCCAAATTATTCTGGAATGACTATTTGTCAATGGCAGCCTACAATACATGTTCAACCAAGGATTTTGTATTCATCACAAGCAGTTAAACCTATTTCATCCATACCTACTATGCCTATCATTACAACTTTACCATGGTCGCAAGCTCAGTCGATTGCATCTCAATCTTTGCAAGATGGTCCTTCAACCTCTTACCATCAAGTTTCATGTCTACAGACTCAACCTTCTCAAGCCATTTTACAACAACAGTTTGTGTTTGGAATCCAAAAAAATCAGGCTAGTTTACCATTAACTCGGATGACTCAGACTTATACTGGTCCAATTTATCCACAACTTGGTCAAACTTATATTGGTGGGAAAAAACAGTTGTATCAACAACCATGGAAGCCACAATACCAACAACAATAATTCCAACGGTACCAAACTTATCCTGAACTTGGTCAACAAGCCTATGCTCATTTTGGTCAACAACAAATTTATCTTGGTTCCCAACAACAACCTTATACTAGATATCCTCAACAAACCTACCCCTATGAAGGTTACCAACAGTAGATTCCTGATGCTAGTATGCAAAGGCCTATTGCGGAGGAAATTCCATCTTACCCTAGTTACGCTCAACCCGACCTTAATCGACAGTTTCCTATTGTCACAACACTTGAATTACCATATTTAAATTAGTTTACAAATGATCCCTTTCTTTATTCAGGTTGGTGGCCGGTGATTCTACAAAAATTGCCTTATGATATTCCTAAGTTCAATGGAAACCCTGGAGAATATTTGTCCAATCACGTTAACACTTTTAATTTATGGTGTTCATCCAAATCCCTAAATGATCATTCAATAAGACTACATATTTTCCAATGAACGCTCATTGGTCTGGCTAGAAAGTGGTATATTGAATTACCATGAGATTCATTTGACAACTTCACAGCCTTAGCCACTACATTTTTAACCCATTTACAATTACCCATCAGATATGAAACTGGAATGGAACTGTTGACAAACTTTAATCAGACCACTACTACTCAAATTTCTGATCATATTCATGAGTGGCCTCGTCGTTGTCGAATCGTCAAAACTTTTGTTCCTGATCAAATTTTAGCTGAGTGGTTTATTAAATCCTTGTTGCCATATACCACCAAGGATGTGGCCAAAGGAGGACTTGTCACTGAAGAGCAAGTAATTTCTCGTGCCCAATACTTAGACTTGATTTACACCCAGTCTAGCATTCTCTATGATAATATTTGAAACACACCTAGACCAACTTTTACTATTCCACCATCTCCATCCAGTAAGTACTCTCATGCCGATGATAGTCTGATAGGTTCTTGAAGCACTCAAACAAGAAGTAAACCATTTAGCCAAACACTTGCTATTTCAAATAAAACCTCTAATACAACTGATAATACAATTTCTTCTAAAATAAACACCATTTCATCTGACAAAGAGTAAAAATGAAAAGCAACTTGGAAGTAAGAAAAATGGGAAAACCAAAAAGAAACAAAATTCTCCCCCTCAAAAGAAATCATCTGATTCCTCTTCTCTAGCTAGGAAACCTCGTTACCCATGTTTAATTTGTAATGAGGGGCACTTTATGCAAGACTGTCCTCACTTCTTTGAAGTCTCAAAACTTCTTAAAACTTCTAGTACATCTGTTGTGTTGATAGACCCTTTTCCAAACCCAGAGACTCATTTGGTTGCTACAGATCATGCTTCCACTTCAAAAGTGGTTATGTTATCCACCACTAAGCCTAAGACTGATGTTTTGGTGACTACACGAAGTAAATATTATGGTAATCCATCATCTTCATCGAATAACCAAGTTGTAGATCAACCCATTACTTCAACTTCGACTTTGTCTGACTCCATTCCACCACCTATTACACCAAAGTTAACAATAAAACCGCCAAAGGGAGATTTTCATAAATCTACATTCAACCCTCGAGCTTGAGCAATGCAAAATTATAACATAGTAGAAGAATTGGGTTAGTCACCTTCTACTATGTCCCCGCTTGAGGTGCTTCAAAATTCCCCCCCCAAAAGCATGCTTTATTGTCAGCAATTGGTGGAATTGAACTAATAGATTCCAATCTTGTAGTTTTTAACCATGTGGGTTATACATCACAATTACCATCACAGTTAGCATTCTTGATCCAAGTAAATTCTTGGAATCACCTCATTCACCGGACCATTGTTTACAAAGGTGAATCTACTTGTATCATGTCAATGAATTGTTGGAAAACACTTGGCTCACTACCTTTTTCATGATCACCTATGACGTTAAAAGCTCTCAACGGTCGCACTTATACACCTTGTGGAATTTTAAGTGACCTACAGATATAACTAGGGGGAAAAACTATAACTGTTTAAGTTGAGGTCGTCGATGGACCCTTTGACTACAATATTTTACTAGGAATACCATGGGTTGATGTTATGGATTCTGTGGTTTGGACATACTTTCATATGATCGCTTTCCCTCATAAAGGCGAAATGACAACAATTGATCAACTCACCTTTTTCGCCTCTAGTTCATAGGCGACTGGAAGCATTCTGTTAGTTCATGGACCTTTGCAATCTCTTCAAACATTGGAGTAGGTCTCTTCAAATATTCTTCCCTAATGGGTACCTTTTCACTACCATCACCATCACAAACAGCAGAAGTTGCAAAAGTTGAGACCTGTAACATGATATCTTCCACTTCATCTGACTCATGGAAGATTTCCAATAATTCCAAAGTTGATATGCATATGAAACCATGCCGCTAAGCCCAATTGAGCTCACATAGCAATCAATATTTTTGGCTTAAGCAACAAATCCAAATCCATCATCACCGATTGTATGAATTGATCGTTCATTAGAATATGGTACTTTCTCAGATCCTTTTTCGTACATTTTTTACCGATGGAGGAATCATCCAATCAATGATGATAGAAGAAGAACCATGGGAGTATTATCATCATCGATCCCATCTTCCAGATCACATAGAAGATATTCCAAATGAACTAAATCGCCCTTCAATCATTGATTTCCTTTCAAATTTTGTATTTATAGACACAGTTTATTTTGAACAAAACTTATCGAATATCGAAGAAACCATTTCTATTGATATTTCGACCAAACCTGGAATTGTAGAAAACATCCATGTTGGCAAATTCTTTTCTCCATTGGAACTTGAAACTTATAGTTCTCTTTTTCGTGAATTTCGTGATATATTTTCTTGGTCATATGAGGAAATGCCATGTATTGATTCTAGTATAGTTGAACATGAGATTAAAATGTATCCTGATGTCAAGCTAGTACAACAAGGCCTTCATCCTGTTCATCCGAAGAAGGCTGTTGCCATAAAAGTAGAAGTTGAAAAAATTTTGCATGTTGGTTTCATATACCCCGTTCCTCTTACCGATTGGGTTTCCAATATTGTTATTGTCATGAAGAAACAAGGAACAATACGAGTGTGTGTTGATTATAGGGATGTTAATCATGCTTGTCCAAAAGACAACTATCCCACTCCCTTTATTGATCAGATAATTGATGAATGTGCTGTATGTGAAATATTTTCATTTATGGATGGCTTTTCCCGCTAGAATCATATCAATATCCACCCAAAAGACCAATCTAAAACTGTATTTGTCCATGGGTAACATTCGCATATATGAAACTCCCTTTTGGTTTGAAGAACGTTGGGGAAAATTTTCATAGGGCAATGAATTATGCCTTCCATGACATCAAACACATTGTTCAACCCTATCTAGATGACTTACCTTCTCATTCACAGAAATGGTTGATCACCCACAACATTTTAGAGCCATCTTTTTATGGTGCCAACACTACAAAATTCGACTCAATCCACATAAATGTGTGTGTTTTTATTATTTTTGGTCATTTTCTTGGTTTCTTAGTGTGCAAAGAAGGAATTCGACTCGGCCCCTTGAAGGTTAAGGAAATTCTTGATCTGCCTCCACATTCCAATTTACTTTAGTTACAAAGACTCCAAGGGAAGGCTCACTTTCTAAGGAGATTCATTCTAAACTATGCCGAAATGGCTAAAGGATTTACTCGTCTTTTGAAAAATGGAATTCCCTTCCATTCGGACTAGGTTGCACAAGATTCCTTTGATGCTCTCAAAGATGCCCTGATCTTAGTGTCATTAATGTATTCCTCTAATTATCAGAACGACTATTTCTTGTATCTCGCTGCTGCAAATTCAACCATTTCTATAGTTTTAGTCCAAGAAGAAGATGGGATTGAAAAACCGATCTATTATTTGAGTCGTAATCTCAATGATACAGAAGTTAAGTATTCTTACGTGGAGAACCTATAATTGGCTTACATTCAAGTTCTACAGATATTTCGCCATTATATCCTCCTCCAAAAGACCACTTTCATTTTTGATTACAACCCTATGACATACATCTTCTCACATCAACTGCTGGGGGGGAAATATTCAGAATGGATCATCATTTTGTAGGAATTTAATTTGGAATTCATCAAATCCAAGTCAAAGAAATATCTAGTTTTTTCCGAGCTTCTTTGCGACCTTCCCTCTATTGCCATTGACCCAACAATGGAATCATCAATTTCCGATGAGTCTCTGTTTTTGATCTCATCATTTGACCCTTGGTATGGAGATATCTATCTCCAACCCCAAATTTATGGTTCGATAACTCTTGCGTGCAACAAAAATGTATTGAATATCAAGCCAAATATTATCTGATCATTGGCGACACCGTTTACCATTGCGGTATTGATACGATTTTTCATAGGTGCCTCACACATGAGGAGGCTGAGAAAGTTTTAAATGATTTCCATTCTCATGCTTGTGGTGGAAATTTATTTGGTTATGCTACCGCAAAGAAAATTCTCCGTGTTGGTTACTTCTGGTCTACCATATTTAACGATTACATTACTGCTATCAAAAGTTGTCATGCATGCCATATTTTTGACCATAAAACTAAATTACCACCTGCACCACTGCATCCTGTCATCGCTGTTAGACCATTTGCAAAATGGGGCATTGATTTCATAACATATAACTGTCACTCGGCTGGGGGGAGTGGGTATATTACTATATTCGTTGACTATTTTACGAAATGGGCCGAGGCGATGCCTACATTAAAAAATAGTGGTGAGATAGCTGCACTTTTTTTCTTCAACCATGTGGTTGCACGGTTTGGTGTACCACAAGCTATAGTTACAGATCATGGTTTGCATTTTCACAATCACATCACAACTGATTTAACTGCCAAGTTAGGGCTCTCACATGATAGTTATACTCCTTATTATCCATAGGTTAATGGATAATATAAAGTCATCAACAAATTCCTTAAGAGAATTCTTCAACAAATGACAGGAGTTCACAAACGAAACTAGAAGTTTATCCTGTACTCATCTTTGTGGGCTTAGCGAACCTCGGTAAGAAACACAACTAGATTCACACCTTTCCAATTGGTGTATGGTCTTGAGGCAATATTGCCAATACAATGTGAGATTTCATCACTAAAACTCACAATTGACTTGTTACCTGATACTTCTAATGAGGAAGCGTGTTTCTTAGAACTCATCCATCTAGATGAAACACATTGTGAAGCTGCATTGGCCAAAGAAGCACATAAGAAACGAATTAATGCACAATATAGCTACAATGTCAAGCCTTGCATATTCTCAAAAGGAGACCTGGTTTTGATTTATGATCAGGAAGCCGATAAATTAGGAACAAGAAAATTTGAACCACTATGGATGGGCCCCTACATTGTAAAGCATGTTTTGGCAAAAGGCGCTTATGAATTGGTTGATTATGATGGAATTCCATTGTTACAGTCCTGAAACAGGTTGTATCTTAAACGTTACTATGCTTGATTGTGCATAGTAAAAACAGTGTATATATGCTTTGATTGCATGTGTGTGTCATAGTGTGACTTTTATATTTTTTATGTGGTTAGTTACCCACTTTTCATTTGTTGCATATGTCAAAATCTTTGGAACCATTTGTTGGTTATGCCGATGGTGCTAGTCGTAGTATGTAGAACCCATCCTTTGTAGCATGGGCCATATTCACTCCAAGTGGTGAGTTAGTGAGATTTCAAGGTATTTGTATCGGTCATTCTACGAAGAATATTGCTAATTATATCACATTGATCGAACTCCTCTCTGATGCCATTTCACTTGGCATTCACCGAATCATCAATAGGCTAGACTCACAACTTGTCGTACTACAACTTATGAAAAATTATACTCTCTGAAATCCAACTATTCATTGTATATTCCTTAGAGTTCATCTCTTGGGAAGACATTTTGATTACATTCAATATCAACACATTTCCAAAAACTTTAACACATTGACTGATTCTTTAGCGAATTACGTGTTAAATAGACATTTACGACATATGCAAAGAGTAAATTTTCAATTTGCATCAACATTTGAATAGGATTACACATAACCATGATCAAACATTGAAAGTAAAATAGATAGATGTTCAAAGTTAAAAAAAAAAAAAAGTGTCTCCAAGACATGTTGGTCATCTGACCTCAAAACCTCAAAATGCATACAGTAAATCATCCTAAGTAGATCTAATGATTCTCATGATAACAGGTCACTTCCTAAGCTATCATGTGCAATAGCCTCATCCAACGACTAGGTTCACCAATAGTATGGCACTGTAGTCTCATCGGTAACTCCTCGATCTGAACATTCGGTATACCGAGGGTTAACCCCTCTACATGATGTTGCAACTCCACTAGTGTCTCGATCAGATCTAAATCCTGGAGAACTGCTCCTCCGACATTTAGCCCCGCTAGTTCACCCACCTCCTGTTGATGACCCATTTTTCGAATAGTGCCAACATCTGTATACACGAGAGCATTTTTAGTTTATTCTTGGAAACGTCAAAAAACAAAAAACATGTAAAAACTCGAAAAATAAAAAATACATGGTAAATTTTTTTTACCTATAGCACCCCATTGAGCACCCACTAGTAATCTCAAATCTGGATCTCCACAGAAATCCATCCATGCATATGGATGCTCCTCTATGACAATATGTTATCGACGGAGTGAACTGAAGAATGTGGAAGAAAATGAGATTGGTGACTAACCAGCATGTCTAGCCATCAACTCTACCCATATTTGCATCTGTGGATATCCAGGACTAGCTAAATTCGGTGTCACATGCTGAGGTTTCATCAATGGAACTCTCTCCAAAGTAAAAATGATCAAGATCGATCCATTGCTAAAATTTTTCATCTTACCACTTTTTACTTTAGTTAGGTGCTCTTTCATGAAAGAGAATACTGGCTCACACCAGTTGAACATATTTGACTTGAGACACTCGAGCGCATACTGCATGTATGATATATTCGCGACATGAAGTGCCACCCTACCCACCAAATTTGTGATAGTAAAGAGGATTGTTCACAACGCCATATCATGGACATCCCTAATGTTTATCTCTCCATATTTTCTAGGCAGTGTACCTATCTAGCAGAATTGTCGAATGTAGTCCCTCATTGATTCGCCCCCATAGGCAGAACCTGAAAGATAAATGAGGGCACCACATCTCAACAATCCTGTGAGAAAGTAAATATCATTGATCAATATAGGGAGCACTTTCTCCCCTATGTGAAAAACTTTTTCACTAGATGCCATGAATGAACCAAGAACTATAATAGTTCTAGTTTTTACCTCATCTTAGATAACTTGAAATATTTGAGTAACCCACAACCTCTGAGGGCCTAAACAGTACCAGTATAATTTAGCGCAATCATATCCTATTCTTCATGTTTTCTTTCACACCATGTGATATCCATTCTGATCATATCAAAGTCTGAAATCACACCATAGGCTTAGTTAGGATCCATTTCATGCAAAAAACTGAAGAGATTTTGGGTAGGAATAATCAATCAAATTTCTAAATTGTGCCCAATGCACCCTTGATCTTTAAATAGTGTGATGAAAAGAAACTTCCCTTTTGTCTGACTACTCTACAATGCAGTTTTCGATGCATAAGAGTGCGTTGATCCTAAGGCATGAGATATTTACCCTAGGGACCCCAAAACCCTAAAAGTTTTCCCTCAAATTGAAAAATAATGACCTTAAATGAAAGAGAAGAAGTATATCTCTTACATGGTCCTGATGGCACGAAGAATGATCCACAAAATCTCCCACAATCAGCTACTGAAGTTTGAGGTAAAAAACTTGGTTCAGAGCACAAAACTCAAATGGTAAAATGAATTGGTAAATTCTTGTTTTATGGTTATTTGATGTTCATTAAATTAATAAACCATAGTTTTCACCTACTTTTATCAATGAAACATGTATCTTTAATTTGTTTGGTGGTTCTTTGAGTAGGTTTACAGCTGACATAGTGAATTTGACATGCATGATCGTAAAATGTACTTTTGACCACAGAGCAAAATTTTATCTCTTTTTTGAGCTCTGTTAAACATCGAAAAAGGCACCCCTTAGATTCCTCTTTCAACTCTTTTCATACTCTCAAAATATGAAAAGATTGTTGGGTGCTTTTCATTTTAGATCGTAAACAGATTGGAAATGACATCTACTCAGTATAAGTTTAACCCTTTTCTGGACTGAGATAGATTACTTACGAAAAAGGAATACGTTGATCGAAAATGGTCAATAGGTTATCTCTTGTATTATTTTACACCTTTTTGAACTTGAGAGACAAATTAAAAAAAAAGAGCTTGATGAGTGATCTTTTTGTCCCTTTTCAAACTCTCCAAATATGAAAATGACCGAGTTCTCATTGTCGTTAAATTGGTTAAAGCATCAAATAGATACAAACTTGTCCATCATGACAGGATTGAGTTTCACCTTTGCTAGACTTGTTAAAACATCACATAGCGATGGATTCACCCAAAGGATAGAATTATACACCAAGCATATGTTATCCTCCTCAATCTCATTAAAAAATAAAGAGGTACTGGTCAGCAATGACTGGGGAAAATGGGAAAAGGAATAAATCACTTTATGGTAGCAAGTCGCTCTTGAACATGACACTTTAACTTCATCTCCGTGAATATTTTGGTTGGGTTATCTTCTTGATGTTTATCATACCTATGGTCTATCATAGCATCCATCACTTTGGTTTTGGGTCAATGCTGCCAATTCATTCAGTGTCACCAACATGTTCAAGAGAAGTCACTCAGTAAACTTCATCCTTTGTGATAGTCATAAACCTTCATTTTCATGACCACCATTCCTGAACATTATGTCATCAATCACATTCTATCTTCAAAATCATTACACTAGTTTCATGTCGTTGATGGGGGATACATCCAGGCCCTCTTGCAGCAAGTCGCTTCTTGTTAACATCAACACATTATCCAGGAAGTTGACTTAGAAACACCCTTTTGGTACCTTGAGGCTTGCATACATCAATGGATAGTTTCTCGCTTCTGGCAACAAGTTGACATCACAAGCCTTCAACCGAAAGACTTTGTATGGTGTTCGGCATAAAAAAATCTATTCACATGATGCATAATGTACTATAGTACCTTGATAATCATTATCATTATTGGTGATTTCTCTCGTGTCTGTTAACAACTTACATGATTGGCTGGTAATCAAACGATGTCTTCCCATGTTCGACTTCAAATCACATTTTCACATGGTTAGACTCATATTTGACCAAATTATTGGACAAGAATAGAGGACCTCGGATCTAGTTTCATCCATCTGGGCTACGATTTCAGGAGAGTACTAAATCATATGTACAATGGATTTACACAGATAGTCATCTTATCATGGATCTATATCTATAGATGACTATTTGATTTATTTACATGTAATGAAAACTTTATATGCTGAGCATGGGTATGCCTTCCCTTAGCAGTTCATGAAAAATTCAAAGATATCATAATATTATGTATTGTAATTGACATAGGTCACCATCTGCTTCAGGTCCTCATCATCACATCATAAGAATATCACTGAACATTATCATTTTTGACTTCATGCTTTAGGGGCCAATTGTTACAAGTCTATTTGGGCACATCACTCCTGACGATCAAATCAGTGTAAACAGGGTCTGTCAAACTCTAATTCATTTGCCACATGCCCTAGACATGCCACCTCATTGAGTGCTTTCATCCATGAGAGTTCCCTAACTTCAAAACCCTGCTAAAGTGCTTCCTAGGGTCACTAGCACACCCCTGGTTAGTGGTAAGTGATTTGCAGAGTATGTAGCCTCATTCAATGTTGCATTGTAGAGCACCTAATCCCACTCAAGCCTACACTGGGCAAGAATCCTTGAAATTTTCATTGGATCCTTTGTATATTCCTCCTTTTTAGAGCCTTCTAGAAGGAACCCAACTCTTATCCTATCAAGATGAGCTCGACTTAGGATAGCCTTGGATCATCTAATCCTATAGCCTCTCATCCATTTGAAAATGGAAACTTATCAGCCAATTATGGAAAACCATTCAATACCATATTAATGACAAAAGCACTTGCATTCATATATAAATTAGTCTCCCATCATAGAGACAGAGAGCTTGGATATTAGAGAGAAATATTATTGTTTTAGAAACTTGAAATCATTGTCAAAGTCATGTTATGATGTTGGATTTATGTTTCTATTAGTGTGATCAGGGCTTGGACTAAGCTAGATGAGTGACATGAGATCGAACCACAATGTGTTTAACTTCTCCTTCTATCAATCAATAAAGTTGTTTTTTCCTTTTCCAATAATTTTGTCTATATCTATGATGAATGTATGTTCAAATGTTGTTGATTCCATTTTTTTACAACTAGCATTTGCATCAGACGTTGCAAAGAAAATGCCGTAAGGCAATAGATAACATATAAGACTATGTAAGGTCCTCTCGAGCATTCGTTTTTCCTGCTCATGGTGCTTGCTCATCTCGCAGGTCCGCTCGCGGTGTTGAATCCCGGCAGGTTGTGCCCTAGGCATAAGGTAAATTATACTCTATGAACAATGACATCCACCATTTTGGCGGGCGCCCGGAAGGCCCATGCATACGAATCCCACCTCGTGCTGCTATAATTTGTCTGTATTGGCAGCTCCCAGCGTCTGGCGAAATAGATACATTCAAGGTAACCATTTGGGCGTAGGTTTGAGCGACGTTGAAGGTGTTTTCCCATTGCATCGTAATCAATTACCAGATTTATAACGAACCACTTAGCCATTCAGACATGTTCAATAGTTTCCAGGATGTGGTTTAATGGTTAATAGTTAAGTAGGGAGGTCTAATCTCAAACAAAATTATATATATCTAAAAATTGCTCCAAACGCGGTACAATCTCAAGCAAAATTATATATATCTGAAAATTTCTCCAAACACAATTTTTTTAGTTGAAAAAAATACAATAAACCACAGCCATTACAATTGCAAACTCAAGCTCCTGCATCCAGTGTGCTTGATTGTGTACTACCCACTTAGCCATGGAGGCCATGAAAATCAGATAATCCTAAACCACCGCCATTGCAAGCTTCCTACATCCATTGTGCCTGCCTGTGCACTTTGCCAGGTGCATAGTTTATTTGGGCTTTTCATTGGGGTGAGATTTTGAGTACAAATATATTCAATTTTGTGAGAGGAATTTGGTGCACATTAATTTTAACATGCTTGCTAGGAAGGATGACCACGGAAAAATGCAAGGGCTCCAAATGGTGGAGCATTGATGTAAGTAGCAGACTCAGACTACCTGAAGTATGTTGCCACATTTAATTTATCGTCCTTTTCAACTGAAAACATTTTCCAATGCTCCTTTGGTGTGGTGCCATTTCTTTCTGCAATAAATGAATTATACCTTGCTATTTTAGCAACAAAAAATATAATTGCAAGTGAATCTCATTTTCGTGTCAGATCAACAACCTTTTTCTCGAACTTCTTGTTCTTACTTGCTGAAAGAAAACTATGTTTTTTGTTATCAACCTTTGAACATTTCTTTCATGTCTTCTCTTGCATTATTATGGCGATCTGGGCTCTATGTGAAATGAAGTGACCAGACTGTCATAAAATTAGGCTAGTAATTCAAGCAAGGCGATGACTGCATGTACATTTTGAATTGGTGCCTCAATAGGCGCTAGCATCTCTAACAATTTTTTGAAGTGATTGATGTTGTTGGCCACATCTTATGTTGTCATCTTTATTTGTGAAAACTTCCTCAGCTATATCTTAGGATGACAGCTTGATATTCATAAATGTTAAACAACATGGATTTCAATTGATTGTTGTGTTTGGCTACATAATAGGAGCCTCCTCTTTATTTGGTGAAGTTCCCTCAGACAAATCTCACAGTTATAGCTTTATTTTCACACACGTGTGCCCCATTTTTCTTTTGGTGTTTTGGCACTGCTGATGTGAGTCATTTGATCATTAATGCTCAAAATGCTACAAGTAAGAGTCTTGTGATTATTAGTTTCCCATTTGTTGATTCTAGCAGTTCATATGGTATGTTTGACTTCATCTTCTTCTAGAATGCTAAATGATCTTGTTCAGTAATGGAATTCCCATTTGCAGCTTCCAGATGAAAGCCCATGCTGTTAAATTTTACAACCACATCTGTTTTAGACAAAGAACAAAGTCAAGCTAGCTACAGCCATGGTTCTGGTGTACTTTGAGACTTCTAATTTGCATGGGTGTTTGTTATATTGCTTGTTCTTTTTCAAATAGGTAACCAATCTGAAAATTAAAGTTTGGCCTTCCTTATGAACAGACCATTAGCTTTGGTATCAAATATTGGAAAAAATTCGAGTGATCAAAAAGAGATATTGAGCTTGTGTTCGCAACACTAGAGTGCAATATTATAGAGTAAAATATACGATAGAGAATTGCAGTGCTTTGGAAATAAAATGCATGAGTCAACCTTACATTCTCTGGAATTCTCCCACACTTACAAAGTGTGACTACAATTTATCTATTCAAGTTGTTTCCTGATTATCATGCTGTCTTCTCTGTTGCATTCTCCTTTGTCTGCCTTTTTTTGTGACATTTTTTGTTGCCTCATTATATATTTTTTATTATTTAATTAAATGTATTCAATACTTCTCTATAGATAAAGGCTAAAATGATTTTTTCTTCCTAAAGGGCTATTCATAAAGCAAGGGTCAGTTAACCTTCCTAAAGTACTATTCAGTTGTCCTTACATAGACAGTAAGACAAAACCTTGCTTTCTAGGAGATGCAGGTCCAGAGGATATGTGAAGATTAACAAAAAATCTAACATTCATTATATTTACCTTGCATGTTTTAGTTGATGTATTTCCTACATTTTCTATCCTGGATAAACATGATTATTTGTTTGCCTCTTGTTAGAAAGGGGTAATTCGGGGATAATTCCTGCACAAGGCCTTGGGCTAACTTGGAATGTGTGTTACTCAATTTAAAATTTTGCTATTGTTAACTAAATGTAGCTTAGTGTTACTTCCACCTGATTCAAGAAAAAAATGAAGTTGGATAAATAAGCTTAGAATGTATTGTCTAAAGATCCAAGGCTCAAATTATTTGTTGAAGCCTGAATTTTATATTACCATGTATTGATTGAAAATCTAGAAATATATGGTAGTATTTTTTTCCTTGAGATTTATTGTGTTATCAAAAAGCCCTATTTCGTTTCAACTTGTATGGATGTTTCGGGCTTGGCATGGTTTTTTGGCTGGATTTTTACATAGCAGTTGTGTGAAGGCAAAACACTTTTCTGCTTTATATTTGTTGTAACTTGTTTTATGGTGCATCTATAGGCTGCAATAGTCAGTGCACAAAAAATTTGGAAGCAATTCAATTATTTACACAACAGAAACTTGAACGATACAGACGATGCCATAATGCCACTACACAACATATGCCCAAGAGCTAGTAAGACATGTTTCCTTTCTAATTTATGGCAAACTATACTTTAGGAACTATCGAAATTGTAGAAAACTTTGGAATGTTAAGAAGGCATTCAACAGTTAAACAAGCCACCTTTGATGCAATACATGAGCTTCCAGTGTTGGTTGGCAGTTTGACTTGTATTAATCCTCCAGACAAAACACCTTCGATGCTATTTATGAGCTTCCAGTGGTGGTTGGCATTTTGACTTCTATATTATCATTCTCCAGCAAATGTGAATCAGTGATTCAGACCTTTATTCCATGTTGACCCATTTTAATTCCCAAATAAAAATGTATTACAAATCCTGGCAGCCCAAATTAACTTAGGCATTGTTTACGAAGGTACCATGCGGTGATTGTGAATCCAACCTCCACTTCAATGACTTATTCCTTTGTGAGGTCCCAACATGAATCCTATATTGTTTCTCTTTTTCCAATGTAATGGTTATTAGAGTCTAGTGACTATCAGTAATACAAAGTGTTGGAGTTGATATTATTCCCTTGAGAGGTCCCGGCATGAATCCTGGACCATTTATCTTCCTCCATGGTAATGATTATCAGACATGTGGATTGTGAACTGAATAGTAAATTTTACAAATCACAATTGTTGACAGAATGTAATCCAATTCAAAATGTGATGCAAGCCCTGGAAGTGTTTTGCAAAACCAGAATTCTATACAGGGTATGATCTGTATAACAAAATCCTGATTACAACATAAATTCTGAGCTCAGTTAAGATTAGTGAAGAATCTATCAATATCTTAACTGGAAATAGGTTTTGTTTTTGGTTGTGAGGTTTGCCCGTGAACCAGTGAGACTCCTGTATCATTTTGCATACCATAAAAACCCTGCTTACATTGATTCTGCTGTCAGAGGACAACATCTCATGCGTGACAGATCATTCTCAAGACTCGTACTGGTACTGCAGCTAGCAGGAAGGGTTGGTCTACGAAGGCATGAAGTGCAGTGGATAATCCCTGTATATAAAATGACCCTATATATGAGCCTTCTCTCTTTACACTACAGACAAATTTACTTTGACATAGAGGCCTAAGGAATCAGGATCTACAAAAACGGATTGTGTTAACATTGCACAAAGGTTTAAAGGCCTTTTTCCTTCAAAAATAAGATTAAGGAACAATCCCTAACTCTGTTAACATTGTACACAGGTTTGAAAAATCATTTTAATCAAGTGCAATTTAATTATTTTGTGTTTTGGTTTTTTTTATTTGGGGTTATAATTTTCGGTAAGATTATGATTTTGTATTATTTAAAATATTTTTTTGAATAGATAAATAGATTAGTACTATGAAAATTCCTTCTACTCACACATCTGGATTATGAAAATTTAGATTATGTAGATTTTACAACTCAAACTTGTGATTCTAACTCTTTCTTATTAAATTTCAACGAATTAAACAAAAAAATATAACAAAAAAACACCAAAACATAAAAGATTTGACTGGATTAAACTAACCCTTACCAAATGGAATATTATAAAAGCACTACTGAACTATGCTTTCAATGTTTAAATCAATGAAAACTACAACTACTCCCGACCCACAAGATTAAACATTTCTATGGAACAAAGATATCAGACATTGCAATAGTAAATGGTTTAATCAAACAGTCAGAAATATGGCAATGAATCAAAATCAATGAAAACTACAGCTACTCCCGAGCCACAAGATTAAAGATTTCTATGAAACAAAGATATCAAAAATTGCAATATTAAATAGTTTAATCAAATAGTCAGAAATATGGCAATGAATCAAAAAAATATGTCCAAGCAAATATCAATGGGAAAAAACCACTCAAGGTTATACATCAAATCCTTCAAGAAAATAACTAAAATTTCATGCTAGAACACATTTTCCCTTTTAATTTTCATTCATCCAGCACAGTTTTGAACCAGAATTGAAAATAATTAATACAGAACATGAAAAAAATTATAAATTTGCATGGGTGAAAACACAACTAAATTTGCATGGGGAGAAAACACAACTACTTTTCGTCTGACATCAATATCTATTGTAAGTTGTGTATAATCATGTCTCACATAACTAAATATTAGGAATCTACAAATTTTACAACTAAAAATGAAAGGTATCACGTTTACATTTTCTAAAAATATTTTATAAGGGAACAAAATACACAATCTCCCATATCTATCTAGTTGGGACCCTGATATATGTAAGATCTTGAGCGTGCCAAACGGGCCTGCTCATAGCCTGCTCATATCTAGAGGGTTTAAAATTGTCTTTTCTTATGCCCAAACTGGGGTGAGAACATGTTCTGTGCTTAATATACAACAAACAATATATGATTCAACTTAAGCCATATATAGATGAAGGCAAGTGATCAAATTTCTAGCCCTTCCCATTTTATAGTGGGTTACTGTATCATGTTGATGCAAACTTGGAACCCTGACGTTACCCCTATTAATACAAAGTTGGGGATCCATGTTAAAAAGAATTACTGTATTGTGTTAATGTTGAGTTGGGGGGCATGCTAAAATAGGTCACTGTATTATATTAAGTTGGGTGTTAGGGTTCAAAACTCATTACACATCAAATAAATATTAAAAACTCGTCCAAAAGCCCAAACAATAAGATTCAATCCGTAACATATGCAATAGCAAATTCATCCAACAATATACACAGGAGAATGGCACTGTGAAAACATATACCCACCATAGCACCCAAACCATCTATAACCTGATACCATCAATCACAAAATCCATGAAGAGATGGCATATCTGCAACTGAAAATTAAAACAGCAGAGAAAAAATCTTTTAGCTCTTTTCATTTCCCTAAATGCCCCTTATACATGTGAAGGCCTAATCTCTGAAAGCCTAAGGTGAAAGCCTAATCTCTAAAAACAACCTTAATATTAGATTTAAGCCAAAGATACAATTCTAATATATACCATACAATGACAAGAAGCACCTTTCACCAATGCAAATAACCCAGAACTAAATAATATTGCATTTCTAATTTATGAGATGATATGCCAACCAGTCTTCAACCAGCAACAAATATACCATGCAATACTCTGAAATAACACCATTCAGTTATCACCTATTGACCGATTATCTGATTCAGATGGTTCAGTCACAGGGCCCATTGTCCTCGGATCATCCATCTTTTTAGGGGGAGATAACTATGTCAACACTTTTTCTTTCACTTCATTTTTTCTTATACTTTCTTTTGTAGTACTTATCATTAGTATCATTTGGTTCATTTTTCTTGCCGTTATTCCATAATTTGTCCCATTTTATTTTTCTTAGATGTGGCATTTTGTTAAATTCTTCTAATCTTTTGTTCCATTTTGGGAAACTGCTGATATTTTCTGCTTGCTGCTCTTCCATTTTCCTCAAAGACTTTGTTGTTCTTCTAGCTTCCTCCAAGATTTTGCATATTTTTACCAAAAAATTGCTTCCGGTGGTTCCATATTTAATTACCATCCAAGCTGGCACGATTTCTGCTTTGTTATCACTGAAATGTTATGGGAAGATTTTTAGGGCCCAAGATTTTGCATATTTTTGCCAAAAAATTGCTTCTGGTGGTTCCATCTTTAATTACCATCCAAGATGGCACGATTTCTGCTTTGTTATCACTGAAATGTTATGGGGAGACACTGTAATGTTATGGGAAGATTTTTGCCCTAAATTTTAGTAGATCACTAAGGTACTTTAATTTTTTACATTATTTTATTATATATTATATATTAATTATAATATAATATATGTATTAATAATATTTCTAAAACTTCCTTTCTGTTCAAATAATAAGATAGTGTCTAGTCTTTCAATAATTATAAAGTGTGCTTTTGAACTTAAATATGATCGACATCTGCATTTCGGAATTTTTGTAGTCTGTTTTGCAAAGTCGACAAATCCAAAATTATCATGAAAGTATGGCAACTCTGTAACGCCTAACATTAATGAAATTCTAATTGAATTATGAATTGCCTGCATGAACAGGCGGGCAGACGTTGGGCTTCTCTCACTACTCTTCTTTTGAGAGCAGACTTCATAACTTCAACGCTACATTTAAGGTCGATCCAACCATGGAGCCGTCGTTCGCACAGAGCTTACGCACGGTGTGCCCTCAGCCTAACAACAATCACAGCGCGGGTGCTTTTCTGGATTCCACGGCCACCCAGTTTGATAATGCATACTTCAAACACTTGGTAGAAGGAAAGGGAGTGTTTTGCTCAGACCAGGCGTTGTTTCTGGAACACCCAACAAAGATGATTGTGAAGAGATTCGCAAGGGATGAGAATGCCTTCTTCAAAGCATTTGAAACCTCAATGCTGAAGTTGGCCAGTGTTGGAGTTTTGACCAGTGGGGGAGAAATGCGATTGAATTGCAGAAAAGTGAATTCTTGAACAAGATTCATATGGGATCATAAGCTCCTCATATTCACTTTCATTTTATATGATGTCAGAGGCTCATGATTGTTATAAGAGGATCCTCTCTTTGAAGAAATAGAAACTTACACATCAATGCAATAAATACATTTTTCCTTGTTGAATTTACTCGACACGCAAAATGAACGTGGTTTAGTTTGCTTCCACATCTTCACTGGGTTCTTGCCTTTTGGCTTGTGGAGACCTTTGAATCTCAAACATGAATCTTCATCATGTTGCGTATGTGTATCGAATAAACTATAACATTTTAACAAGTTATTAAATTTACAGTTTAGTCTAGTTTCATAGTGGTATGCTTTATTTTCCGAATAGGAACGATAAGCTCAGGTGGCACGTGGACACAAGCCATCATGTACTTGAAAATCAACGCCTCGCATTCCAGTTTCTGCGCTGGACTGAAGGGAGGACATACTATTGTTCTGACAGCATGCATTCCTAGTGCCTTTTCCATTCCGCCCGTGTCTCTTCCCCTTGCCATTGATCTAAAGCTTGAAATTTGTTTAATTGTCTAACATCTAATCGTACGGTGCACAAAATGACACGTAGGCAATGAGGGGAGTTGATTTTAGAAGGAAACTCGTAATTAAGAAAACCAAGCAGCACTAAAATTACATCATTTTAAAAGAACAAAAAGCACTTCCGAAAAAAAAACTGAATCCAAATTAATTGACTTAACTGATCCTAAATTATCAAGAAAAAACTAATACTACTGACCAAACAAAAAGTAGTGGGAAAACTATACAATTATGCCCAAAACCCAAAAACCTAATTCTATTGGCAAATGAAATAATTAAGAAAACCAAGAATCATTAGAATTACAAAAGCAACGCATTTACTGATTTTTTACCCTTTTTAACTGTCACCGGAGTAATTTCAGTAAACATGGGTGAGTAGGAGCATTTGAACCTCAAATCATTTATTTGTTACATAACATTTCATTTCAGGATATTTGTGAATTCGGCTATCACTCTAAACTAATGCATTTGTTAACTTATTATACTAAATTTACAAAAAAAATAAATAAAAACAATGCACATGCATTTTCATTAGTAACTAGAGATACAAAATATCCTTATTTACATCAAAAAACAAATAACAAATTAAAATAAATTGATTCACTCTGTTAAGAAAGAAGGAGAGAGACTAACACCCTATGGGATTGAACACAGCATGAGAAAAACTCTCTCCATATGAGAATGAAGAAAGCATGAGAAAAACTAACACAATATGAGAATGACTGGAGGAAGGAATCTGCAATTAATATTACCTTGACTTGCATACTATGAAGAACTTTGTCTTTAGTGGAGGATCTATGGGAATGGAGAACGTCCAAGCCCTCCTCTTCCAGTACCTCATACAGCCTTGAGGTAAGATCTGTAGAACGCTTGTGAGTCATGATTCAGATGGATAGCTGATCTGGACCACCTGCCTGGTCGATTCTCAATGCTGGTAAAGTCGATGGTTGCCAAGCAGTTGAATCAATTCATTCCACATTTCGGCTCCCCTCTGCCATTTTATTGCTATCTCAGGTCGAACTACCTTTGTTTGACGGTTTCAAAATTATCTCAGAAGGAGCACCTAGAATAAAAGTCTATTTCTGTGAGATAGAAAAAATATATACCCATAAACTGAAATTCAAAGACAGATTATCTGAAATTCAATACAGTTACTTAGCCTTAAGGAAAAAGCACCGTTAGCTCAATGGACTTGCGTATTTTGGACTGAAGGTTTGGCAACAGAAAACATGTCTGTATTTCTCTCACAAAACGATTTCTAAAATTTTCTTAGATATCCCATGCTTCTTGGTCGCAGCAATTACACTATATATAAAGCTTTGGCAAGTCTCAATGTCTACGGTGTAGTATAAAACTTCGAAAGTCTAATATACGAGTAAATTGCCTTTGTCTTACAGACCACAGCTCGGGCAGCACGAGGACAAAGGCCATCATGTACTTGAAAATCAACGCCTGGCGTTCCAGTTCCTGCCACTGCGCTAGACTGAAGGTAGGACAGAAAAACTCTCTCCATATGAGAATGAAGAAAGCATGAGAAAGACTAACACAATATGAGAATGACTGGAGGACGGAATCTGCGATTAATATTACCTTGACTTGCATACTATGAAGAACTTTGTCTTTAGTGGAGGATCTATGGGAATGGAGAACGTCCAAGCCCTCGTCTTCCAGTACCTCATACAGCCTTGAGGTAAGATCTGTAGAACACTTGTGAGTCATGATTCGGATGAATATTTGATCTGGACCACCTGCCTGGTCGATTCTCAATGCTGGTAAAGTAGATGGTTGCCAAGCAGTTGAATCAATTCATTCCACATTTCGGCTCCCCTCTGCCATTTTATTGCTATCTCAGGTCGAACTACCATTGTTTGACGGTTTCAAAATTATCTTAGAAGGAGCATCTGGAATAAAATTCTGTTTCTTTGAGATAGAAAAAATATATACCCATAAACTGAAATTCAAAGACAGATTATCTGAAATTCAATACAGATTTATTGAAAAATCGAATGAAGATATTCCATCAAAAAGGCAGTGATTGAGTCCTGCCCCAAATGTAAAACCCCCACATTTGAAACGAGTGACCTGACAATATCAAAGCTGTGAGTAAATTCTGGTTTATCATCGGGATGGTTCGCTGGCGGTGTGTTTGTCCAGCTTCCTCATCAGCTGCGAAACTAATGGTTTGGTGGCGGTGTGTTTGTCCGGCTTCTTCATTGAAACGAATGGTTCGCTGGCCGTGTGTTTGTTCGGCTTCTTCATTAACCTTTCAGTTTCAGTTTTGGATCAGTTTTGGATCAACGATCACAATTCATTCAATCGTCTAACACCACAAATCTACGGTCAAAAATAGGACACAGCGACGGGCTGGGGCAATTCATTTCAAATGGAAACGCCTTACGGCGTAATAAATAGATCATATTCTTTTATTGTTTTCATCTTCTATTTATGTTGGTAGGTACCAATTGAGATAATTTAGTTTGAGGGAGAGTGATGGGAGCAACTCAAAGGAGATCAAAGGAAGCGAAGGATCACAAGTAGATTCTTTTATCTTATCTATTTATTGTAGGAAAAGGTTAAACATATTTACTTCAGTTGTTCTAAGTGTAACTACCCACTTAGGGAAGATATACTTATCTGTAGTTATAAATTCCATATAACACTTTTAAATTTATATCAGAATGTATACAATGAGATTTAGACCTTCATGACACAATTCTATGTTTCATCGTTAACTTCACTATCGAATCTTGAGGTAACATCCCTTAGGTATAGGAACATGTTTCTATAGAGAATTTTTAAAATAAAGTTCCATAGAAGTTACAGATGCCACCAAAGAAGGTGCATATTTGTCACAATTTCATACCCTTGTCACTTCATTGTTCTAATAATTCTTGGCATAAATTTGTATGCACATGACTTGTCTCCAAACTCTACCTTCTAGTAGCTTACATATATTTCAAGTTGTCCACATGTAGGCCTATAGGATGACCAGTATTTTGTCCTGTACCTTAGCCACATAGCTTTAAATATATCACATAATTTTGTGTCTCAAAGCTTCAAAAATTTGGATTTTTTCACTTCAGAACTTCGTACTTGTTTCACTAAAAAAGACTCTAGAACATTTATATTTTCTATATAAATTGTGCCTTGCATTTCATATTAATTATAGAGAATTGTGCCTCAATTTTTTTTTAGTTAACTTGCATATAATTCTTTCACAAAGCTCCAAAATATTATTTACATAGCTTTGGTCTCTTGCATTAATTGTATTGAGTGCCATGAAGATGAGCTTCTTCTAGTCAAAAGTGTGATCATTGGTTGTCATATTTATTTTTATTGTAGTTACACACTCTTTAATGATGTTTGGCCTTGGACCTATTGCACACCTTGTCTCATATTAATTCTACCATAATTCACACTTTAAACACCAATGTACATAGAGATATGTCACTAACTTTATATCAAGATACCATCGAGTTTAAAATTTCTTCACAAGTTTTAATCTTGCTTAGAGTACCAAAACATAATAATATTATTCACAAATCCTACCATAGGTCACAGAGAACTACCATAAAACTTTTCCATAGAGAAAACATGCTTCCATAACTCAAAGTCCATAGAATAATATTTTTATGTTATAGTGTTATAGACCTTTTGTAAAAATGCTTCATATCATAGTTTCAAACTTAGATATAGAATTTACACTAAATACATCAAGTATAGAGGATTACTTAACTGTAAATGGAGGAGAGGTTGTTATGAGAGTTCTTCCAAGAATGTTGATGTTGCTTCCAAATATTTTCTTGAATGATGTTTACTTTAATATATTATTCTTTCTATTCTTTTGCGAGGGAGAGATAACAACTCTAATAGTGTCCTCAAATGACACTGTTGTAATTAAATATAGAGAATGAGTTAATTATTTTAAGAGGGTATTCAAATATGCTAGGAACATGTGATGTACAGAACAACCTACCTTCCCTTCACCTTATCTCTGATATTGTGTTGAAAAACAAAGACGTTTGTCGATTAGTGTAGGTTTCCCTTAACTTGATACTTACTTGTGAATGCTTGTTGTACAAAATATGAAGATTACAACTTACTTGTGAATGCTTTAAGCCATGTCTAAACTTCACAAGGGGGAAACCCAAGAAAATCCTCTTCTTCTAGAATCAAATCCAAGTGAGATATCCAATGCCCAATATAAAGATGAAGACTACAAAAAACACCCCAAGTCAGCCCTCCTTCAAGTCTCCTTAACAAGTGAAAGTGTCAATGCTGGTCAGGCTTCTGAAATCTAGTTAACTCCTAAAAGCTTAGCCTACCTGAAATTTTGGACCTACAATACCTCAAGAAAATTCATAGAACTAGGGTAAAAAAACTCATCTTCTTTCTCTCCTTTAACTCTCCTATGACTTAAGCTATATTCATGTTCTTGTTTTGCAAAAAAAGAAGTTGATTATGTGAGTGAATGAATGAGTTCCAAAGTGATTGAACTATCATCTATATGTATTTTTCCAAGAGGTCGAATAGGTGGCTTTTGTAAGCATAGACCGACTTGTTCCCAAGGAGGGTCGAATTGGTCTTGTGATGTATCTTTGACTCAAAATAGAATTAATTTTGTTTCTTACCAAAAGTCCAAATGAGACTTTCACTCAATTACAATCTTTTGACTCATTATAAATTTTCTTTTTGACTCAAATGACCCTATAAGCATGAAGAACATGCTTTGACTAGAATAACAATAATAGTAAATGAATATAATATATACATCATTAATACATTTTTGAATTTCATTATGAAGACTGACACTAGTTACATTGCCAACATGGAGATCCATGTTACATTTATAGTAAATCATCAAAACATGATTATATGTATAGAACAATGGTTATATTGATTACGTTGTTGAGGAATATAATGATGGTATGTTATATTTTCCTGCATTGTAAATTGATCTATTATCCATATTCTAGAGATGGTGTTATTGTCAAGTTTTCAAAATCAAAATTGTTCTACGGAAAGTGTGAAATTGGTAACCAGTAATACTAAATTCTTATTAACCATTAGCAATGGTTGGGGGGTGTTTGCATTTGTGTGCATCTGCATATCTGCACTTCTAATCTTAACATCACTTTCTACTTTTTGTTTTATGAATTTGAGCATTTCCAAAGAGTTTTTCCAGTTTGTTGGATGGTTTTATCTTGTGGTTACATGATCTGTAGCTATTAACATAGTACACAAGTGTATTTTGTTGAATTTCTTTATTTTAGTTCTATTTTTTGTACCATGTTATTTACTAATATTATTTACTATGCTTTGATTATAATGGGTAGCTAGTTTATTATGCTATGTCATGTCTATTTTTTTGCAATGTGATTTCTTACATTGTTTTATTCATTTATCAAATTTTCAAATCCTATATTTAGTCAAAAATATTATAAAACTTATTTCTTTCACACATAGTTTATGTTTGTGTAGGTTTTTCCATCACAAATGAATTTTTAATCAAGGAAACAAGACAAGTTAATGCTATCATGTAGCTTTTCCTAAAGGAAGGAATGTTATCCATATATTTGTAATTGTTAGCATGAAACTTTTTCTAAAGGATACAATAAGATCCACCTATTTACAATTGTACAATTGTGTTAGATTAGAAGAAAAAAAGAAAACATTTTCACACATAACATTCACATTACTTTGATGATCTAATTTGGAATAATTTACAAAATTTATGTTCCATGAACATGATTAGAGTATAGGTGATGCAACATTATTGGACTATTCTACTATATGTTTTGAAAAAGTATTTGTTTTACTGTACTGAGAAAATTACAATACATAGCCTTTAGCATATATTGAATTTCAAAACTAGTTAAGTAACCAAATTTGATAATGGTTTCTTTATTAATTAACCACAGTTCCTAGAGGTTCTCACTTCTACTAATTGTGCTACGAGAATGGCGGTATGAGTGCTCCATTCATGTTTTGTAAGAGATCTTGTAATAATGTTGTTATCGCCTCCAGTTCATCTTCCATCCACCCAATCATTTGTCAAAATTCCAATATATTCTATTCATTAGTTTTAAAATATATTAGCTAAGCATTAAGGTATATTGGTTGAGCATTAAGATATCCTGGTTGATTGCATATAATAGTTCATGTATGATTTTTCCATTTCTTCTTTCAACTATTTGTATTAATGTTGGTATTTTAATAGTAACAACTAAACCATAGTATTTTCAGTGATAGAGTGTTGCCTACTACCCCATTCTCCTCCTCCTTCGTTGGGCTTACTGGTTTTCTCAAACTACAAAGATAGAGTCTAGTACAAGTCCAAACTAATAACACCAAGAATATCAAAATTTTCTTTCAAATTCATGTTAGACTTTCCATTCAAAGAATTTTTGGTTTAAAACAAAAGAAAATTCGAATGACACTTCTCTGGAAAATATTTTGACAATGACGACACCATTAAGACTTAGAAAATTAAAAAAATAGTAGACAAATGATAAAGAAAATCTTGATAACGCTTAGCAGTTTCAGAAGAAATGAAGCAATTTTCTTGACTAGATCTTTTAGAAATGAGTTCAGTGCCGACAAGCCTACAATAAGATGAATGTAGGAAAATTACTTTCCTAGATCTCTGGGAAACTAGCTTAGATCCACCATGCCTACATATAATGTGTTAGAGGCCATAAGTCATCTAAACCAATAATTGACATCAAAGTTCTAAAATGACATTGAAGTACTACTGATTTTAATGGTATTCAATAAACACAGGTCATTAGCAATCTGGATAATACTGATTTTCTTGAGATATAGCTAGAAAATATTATTCCAAATTTAGTTAGAATAAACCATATATATTTTTCTTAAATTCCCACCCAATAATCTAATTCATAGGATTTTGTTTTATGATTGTTTTGTTTCGAATGCTTTAAAATTCAATGAAAACATATTATTCTATTAATATCCTAATTCTCATTCTATTTTTATTCATGTAATAATACAATGGCACTTAAACATTGATTTTATTGGAGTGGGTTACTGTTTCTTTATGGTAGTGTTATTTTCCATATTAGTTTGAACCTGATGTTCAATCTAGCTTAACCATATGATTAACTAAAGCTCCCTTGATGGGACTAGCCATATTGTATCCCGTCAATTATTAAACATGTGATTTGTGATAATATTTGGTGGTTGATTTGCGTTATTGTGTGATTAATTATTTGGTACCATCTCTTAATTGTGAGGGGGACACCTGTCCCAACCTTGAGCTCTGCTCTCCCACCTTTACGCTACAGTCCCTAAAAACCCTAATCCCTCATTTGGTCACTGTGACCAACATTTCTCTTTTCTGTCGAGATGGTTTGCAGCTCTGGTTTCATTTTACAGTTCGTGAGGGTTCGATGGCTCTTTGTCTACGCACCTTGGTCACAAATCCCGCTCTTGTAGCTGAGGGTTTTGGTTATGTGTTAGCTCTAGTTGCAGTCCTCTATTCACTGGTTCTCTTAGGGATTTTGAAGCTTGGCTCTGTGGATGCCAAGTCTCAGGGTTCTGCAAGTTGCTTTTTCCGTTCGGATTGTGGCGTTGGCTACCTCTTTGATGGCTTTGTGAAAATGTTTCACTTCATGGTCAATTTGATTTTAAGATTATGCTTGTGGTTATAGTTCTATTGAAGCTTTCGATTTTCTGTGCATTTGTTTCACGATATAACTGTCAATTTTTCAATTGTTTCAGGCCATGGTCGCAGGGTGACCTAGCACTCAACTTCTGCTCGACAAGTTTGCACAAGTAAGCCCTCTATCTTTGATTCATGAAACTTCTCTGATTTTCTGTTAGTACTGAGGGTTTTCGCGCCTTGTGAGCAGGGTCCACTCTAGTGGTTGTGACTTGGTCGAAAGCTCTCCTTTTGCTACGAGAGATTGGCTCCTCTAGTAAGTTCCAACTCTGTAAACCCTTAACCCTATCTTTCTACTTCAGTTTCAGAATGTAACTTCTATTTGGTGATGGTTGGCTATTGGTGGTTGCAGGTGGATGTTGAGCCGTCCTAGTTTCTGGTCTCAGGTCTTATTTCCCTCACGTTGGTGTTATACAACAAAATGACCTTCTCATCAACTCAGAGGGGAAAGACATGATGACTGAAGCAAAGACCAGAATTACAAGCCTTAACTCCACACTAACGCTAGTTGCACACTGAAACCTTGCTTTATAAATCTTGTTACCAAGCCTAAGGGTGCGTCAGTGACCCTACTAACTCAATTTTTTAGTCTAGGGGCAGCGTTAGTGAAACTAAGAGCAGTTCCAAGGGTCAAAGGAACGAATTGACTCACAAATATCTAGATATTTATTCCTAAAAACACTCAATAAAAGTAAGAAAATATCTAAAATCAACCTATTGTGAGAAATTATAATTTGCAAAAAGGAGGAAAATGGGAAAGAGTTAAAAAGCAGAGCAAGTTCGTTGCTTTATCCCTAGTGAGCTCTATGAGGAGCTTGGCAACTCTAACTTGATTTCTACATATGAAATGGGAGGGTCATTGTGAAACAGGTCAGACCATTTGAAACGATAGCCTACTAAGTTGTTGAGAACTGTCTCATATCTAAAGAAGTGAGCTAGAAGGGAGAGAGAGAGAGAGAACCGGAAGGGGCGAAGGAAGACTGACACAACAGATGGTTGTAATCACTGTTCCATTATTAATACAGAACTACAGTTGTGTTCCCTACTCCATGCTGTCGGTAACATTGTTCATTAAGTTTTCAATTCGATACTTATTTATATGAATAGTTTCGTTGCATGCAAATATATGTTCATTGTGTATTCATATATTAGTTTTCAAGGTTGTATCCAATGATTGTGTTTGCCTTTCATTTGTGTAGGAATTAATTTGGAGTCGGCTTTGAAGGAGTTCTTCTTGGCTGCATTGTGATCTCCAAACAATTCTAGAAGGAGACTTGAGGTAATACTCTTTCCATACTTCGTTAATTGATATTTTTCTATGAACATGTGTATGACTTGATAGCATCAAAAAATAATCTTACAGTCTGTCGAAGGTCTTGGGAAGGCCTTTGAGGGTAGTTTTCATTCTCCATACACCATGCATTTTACCCAAAAGAATAATTTGGTGAACACCAATATTGCAGCAATAATTTTGCAACTCCTGGGCTTCCTACTTTAGTTTTATCAACATATTAGTTCATAACAAACCTGGAAGCGATGGTGCTATATGCACAAGTACTAGTTCTTACTGCAAGATGTCACTTGGTCAGTTGGCACAAGATCACTAGGAGCTCAAGCTAGCTTCTATGAATTCTAGAAGAAGCTTTATATGTGATGAAATAAAGAAAAGATTACTCTACAGAGGCCACTCTACTTGCAAAAAGAGGAAGAAGACTGACATGTGAAGTAGACCTAGCAAACCCTAATTAACCCACTAATCCTACTTTTGCAGAAAGAGAGACGAGAAAACATAAAATAAATGCCATTACCTACTTAGGAAGTAAACAACATCTATTCAAGCTATTTCTATAAGGAAATGAGAAAAAAAACATCTTTTTGGGTTTTTATGTATTTTATGTGAAATTTTCATGCATGTAATTTATTTGTTTGTGGATGTGGCAGCGATTAGGTCATGATGGCGGGCAAATTTTGGATTTACAAAGTTGTAGGAAGGTGTATATGGGTCATACGGGGCCTCTGGTAGCCTTCTAGAGGCCTTCCTTGCAATCGGACTTCAAAAAGTCACCTACAGAAAATTCTACAGGAGGCTGTAGGGGATCTATAGGAGTTCTATAGGAGGATCTACAGGACGATCTATAGGAGGATGCCGAGGGCTGTTTTAGAGGGTTTGAAGGTGGGAAAATGGGTGGAAAGGGTATACGATGGCTAGGATGATGTGTTAAGGTGTCTAGGGGTCATCAAAAAGGATTAGGAAGGAGAAAGGTGGTTGGATTTCTTCAAGGAAAAGGGAGGAAAATTCATGGGAAAAGTGCAAAAATTTAAGGCAGATTGATGAGGGACCGTGGATGATCTATAGGACATGGAGTAAAGAGAGATGGTGATGGTTGATTTATTGACTTGTTGTGAGTAGAGGTGTGCTGCAATAGAGCTGCAAATCAAACACTGAAATTAAGTAAGCAAAGAACTAGCTACACCAAAAAAACAGAACTGTACCTTACATTAATCTAAATTCTGATCTAGGAAAATAAAATGCTGAACAATGCTACATGGAAAGGAAAGCATGGAAGGAGATTTTTTGTAAAAAATATAAATGAGCATGAAAAAATAGATTTAAATTATAGCATTAGCCTCTCAATCAAACTACAATAATAGAAATTGCATGGAAAAGGCCAATCTATGTTTTTTTGGTAGCAAGAGGGTCTTGACCTCAGCTCATGGTCCCAAAGGTAGGAAAGGAGGTCAAGGCTTTGTTGATGGCATTTTTGTATCTTTTTCCTATCACTATTTAACCTACTTCAACAAACTGAGATGGAAACAACTTTGTAAATCACCAAAAACGACCTATTCTAACCGAGGAAGAAATCTATTTAACAACAACTAATTCATAAACTGCAACAAAACATATAAATACAAAAAAAGAGGTGTTGGGAAGCTTGGTTTGGGCCCTAACCCAAGAACGTTAGCCCTCTGAGGTAACTCAGTGTTGGCTCATAAAAGATCTCATCTTCATTATCAAAAATAATAATCACATTATTTGAAACTGACCACAAAAGTAAGCTCGAAATGAGTTGAGAAAAAGCTCCAACAAAAGTGTGAAAATTTGACTAACATCCAAAAACCTAATGAGGCCCTAGGCCTCTCTATTTATACAACTGGAGCTCCCAACAGCTCCCCTAAAATCAAGGAGGCTTGGCTCCCAAGACTTGAGATAGACATCAGTTATTCTTCACTTGCTCGGCTGCCTCTGTGATGCATTGATGTGGTTGCTTGTGCTCCGAGCTCCTTGAAGGAGGATTTGAAGTAGGGAGTCATAAATGAGGGGGACACCATCCTATAAATCCTCTCCCTTGTCTTCTTCGAATATTTGCTGCCAAATGCTCATTAATCCTTTGAATTTGTCTCCAAAATTGACCAAAAATCTGCATTAAGCACACATTAGACTGCGTGGCATAATGACTAACCCAACTCACTCTATTAGCATAAATATAATCAGAAACATGCAATAAAATAATGAGATTGGTGGATTAAGCTAAGGTAGGAGGCAAAATGAGCCCATATAATTACCCATTTATGGGGCTCATCATCACCCCCCTACTGAATATGTTGCTCATCCTTTGAGCAGCTAGTCCATCTCCTCATCTTTGATGGCCTTGATGGTTTCCCTGACATCCCATGCTTCTGATGTGAGATCCTCTTCCTTGTCATGAAATCCTACCTTTCTATCCACCTCCTCCCACTGCTATTTATCTTCTTCCTCTCTTGCACCTTCTAGCAGTCCTAGCAATAGTGGGGAACTCAATTTGAGGCCAATCCAGTTGACCCCCAAACTATGCATAGAGTGCTTGTACAGTGGCACTCTCCTCAATGCTTCTTTCATCCTAGTTGGGGAGTGGTACTCCCTAATTTGCAGGCTGTGTGGCAATGTATTCCACCTCCTCATACAAGCATGAAGACAATCATCTCCAAGCAATCTTTCCATGTCCTCAAAATTTGCAATAGCCTAAGCCTGATCATTGATATACTTAGGGGCACTTTGAAGATCATTTGCAAGTAGCTGGTGTGTGCTAATGAGAGCCATAGGGTCTTATGGCTCTACTCTAATCATTAGGGGTTCATTTTTCTCCTTTTCCATCAATTTTTTTATTTCTGTTGCCCTTTTCTCCTCATGAATCACGCATGATGCCATGGCCATCAATTGCAAGTCCCCTAGCCTAGCATTGGGGTCCCATAGGTTCATATCAGTTAGGGCCATGTTATGCAGATAGAACTCTGCTATCTTTGCCTTTCTTCTGCTAAACTTTGGTCACATAGGTCCATGAACTGTCTATAATCCTGAAAAGGAATGGTTCCTCTTTGTGCCAAGGTCTTGATATGACACTATAGCCACTGGTCTTTGAGGTATATTCCATATGATTTTGCTGGTTGTCTGCACTATAGTGCCTCCATAGACCAGGTGGCCATGCATGCTAATTGTTTTTCTTTTTCCTGCAACTGTCTTCTTAACATTTCATTTTCTGCTTCCAAGTGTGTTCTGGCAATTGCCTCTCTATGTCTCACAGTGCTTAACTCCTTACCCATTTCTCTAAGCTCGTTCTCCATGTGGCCAATGTCTTCCACCCCTTTGGACTAGGAGATCTGCATCCATCTATGGCTCCTTATCCTTTCTTTTTCCAGTTCAAAGAAAAGTGCGACTACAAATTTCTGTGGAATAATTTTTCCCCCTTCAAAAAGGCTGTAATAAGAGTCCAAACTAGGCTGGGGGTCAGGTTCTTATGCCTCTGCTATTTCATCCTTCCCCTTCGTCTGCTATTCTGCCCTTTTCTCAAGTTTTTTGGTCTCCTGTAGCTTTTTTCGGGTCTCCTATAGAGCAGTCTGTTCCTCCTATAGGACTATTTTTGAGTCCTTTAGTTTTATTCTTTCCTTCCAAGTGGAAGATCTAGGAATTCATCTTTCATAAGTGATGGGGGTTTTGGAGGGAGATTCTTCCCTTTCGACAGTAGGGGAATCTTCAATTATGATAGGATCTATTGAGGATGGCCATGGCTTCCCTGCTTTTATTCTTGTGCTTTTTCGAGCCTTGAAATACATCGATGGTTGCCTTTTCCTCTTTTGTTTGAGTTTAACTAGGGTGCTGAAGGCAGCAAGAATAGCTGCTGCCTCCCTTTCTAGTGTCTCAGGAGATACTTCTATCTTCTTTGCCCCTTTTTCCTCTTCTTTTGTCTTCTCTACCTTTGCTAGCTTTTTTTCCTCTAGCTCTGTTTTGGCCTCCTCCTCATCTTGTTTATTTTCTTCCTTCTCTATTTTAGTCCCTTTCTTCTCCATCTTAGGTTCTTCCTTCTCTGTTTGGTGTCTTCTTCCTCTATTTGGTTTCCTCCTCATCTTCCCCGTTTTGCTCTTCCCCCTCACTTTCAGAAGAACTGAGGTCATATGTGAGGGCCTTTATATCATCTTCTCCTGTCATATTTCTAAATACTTCTAGGCTATGGGGATTGTGAAGGTGTGGAGGGCTTATTCCACTAACAGTTTAATTAGTCCATGGTAAGCCAATTGATCTGGACCTCCTGCCTTCAACTTAATGCTGGAGTCTCTAAGGGACTGCAGGAGAAAATAGCGGATGCTAAGTTTTTGGGGTGTGGGAGTATCCATGCCATATCTCAGCTCATGAAGAAATCTAAAATGGTAGCCATAAACTATGCTATACCTCCCTTCATAGGAAATGTACTTGATGATTTAGTAACTGAGCTCATCCCAAGGGTAAGGTATGCTTGTTGTTATAATGCCATTTTTTTCCTCTACATGATGCACATTTGGTTGGAAGAAGGTTTTCTTGGCAACTTGACCCATTAGCTTTTCATCTTTGCTCCAAGGTAATCCAAGTGGAAGACTGGTAACCATAGTGATAAAGTCTGGGGTGATTTCCATGGTGAGACCTCTAAAAGTAACAGTGGCATGGGTCTTTGAGTGGGGTACCAAAGAAAGGGAAAACCCCTGAGCCACTTCTTCATCAAACCCTCAAAATGTTTCGAAGAATGTCATCTAATTGGCTATGGTGAAAATGGCTACTACCTCGGGATGTTCATGGAGCCTGACTAAAATTTTGGGTTCCTTCCTCATAAATCCCCCTGTCATTTTTCTTGCACCATTTTGGAACACCCCAGCTGGAGAAGGAGAATTTTTTTTTTGTAGAAACAGGAAACAAAGAAAAACTGTGTTTTTCTTTTAAGAAACAGGCATAACTTTTTTATGAAATTCCCCTTCTTTTTCAGGATTAATTCTTCCTTAAAATTGCATCATTCCTTGCACATATTAATATCCAAGGTGGGTTTCTATAGAGCCTACCTCTTCAAGTCCGAATTTGAGCGAAAACCCCATGTTTTCTCCTGAAAAATTGCTTACTGCCCCTCCTATAGAACTGGCTGTAGGTTCTCCTGTAGAACCTGTTACTGCTCCTGTAGAACCCGATAGTGCTCCTGTAGAACATCGATAGAAGGAGGAGTGCTGAAAATGACAGAGAATGATGGTTTTGTGGCTATGGAGGTGGTATAGAGCTTGCTGCAACTACGGGGATGATGATGAAATGGAAGAAAAGGTGGTGAAGGAGGTTCGAGGAGGAGTACTTATGTCTACTTTGAGATATTTCCGATGATGATGTGAGTTGGAAAAAATGGTATGTTTCCATATTCGAACCGTTGGTCCCCACTACCGTGTCATCATGACTCCTCATGACTTCTGCCCATAATCACTTCCCATCATTTGCATCAGAATTTATGCACCTGCCACTACCTGTCCTTTGGATTTTCTGAGAGTTGACTAGGCACACATGTGGTGGGATCTCCAGATGAGCGTAGTCGAACTGGATGAGGGTGGCCAGTTAACTTGCCACCTTTCTTGTTCAACCCTAATCACCTTATTCGTTTATGCTGTCTTTGAATTACACAGATGCAATAGAGGATAGGGTTGGACACTTACCTGCAAGTCAAATGCTCGTGTTGCGGTGTTGCTTGGCTCTTTTGCTACTGCATGCTCATATTTTAGTTGTTGCATGCTTATATCCCTTCTGTTGTTAAGCTTTTTTCTCTTTGTTATGTGGCTTGCTTGTTTTGTATAGGTACCCTTTAGTTGAATCCTGCTTCGGACATCCTCTTCATTCCTATGGCTGCACCTATTTTGCTGTTGGAGCGTGATTTTAAGGGGATCAGCTGCTACAGGAAATCCTACAGGAGCTCCTGTAGTTGCTTCTCCCTTTAAAATTTTTAGTTGATTCTTGCATTGCGAGCTATGAGGATGCTGCTAGAGATACTGATGGTAATGGAGAGGTATTTGATAAGTTGCATGTCAGTTTTGGAGGTGCTATCCTTTTTATTTCCTTATTTTTTCTAAAAACTGGTTTCTATGTTTTTTCTGCAGGAAGGGAAGAAATCAATGGAAATGAGGTGGTGCAGGTGTGGAATGGATGGTTAGGATAGTGGATGGTTGTAGGATGGCCTACATACTCTCTATGAAAATTCCTAGCTCCTCAAACTATTTTTAAACTCCATTTCGAGCTCTCTGTGATTTCTACAGGAGCCCCCTGTAGAGCACATAGGGCCTCCTGTAGGATACACAATCTTCAGAAAAAAAACACAGAGGGGTGGAAGAAAGGTCAGAAATGATGGAGAAGAGTGTAGAGGATGTGAAATAGGCTTTGTGGCATCTCCTTGTTTTTCCTATGGTCCACCTGTAATATGAAATGCATTTTTAAAAGTCAATTTCCTCTTCCTTTTTTTTTTGAAAAGACAACTAGGGTGCCTCCAGGAGGTTTTCACCTTACTTGTCTGCCTTGGGCGCCTCCAAGGGAGATTTTCACTTGAGGATCTTATTCTCTCTCTTTTTTTTTTTTGTCATCACTAGGCCACCTCAAAAGAGGTTTTCAACCCAATGATGGGACTCAAGAGCCTCATAGAGGTTTTCACTTGAGTCATTATTTTTCTCTTTTTTCTTCAGTGAGTGGGTGGAGTGGAGGCTGAGACTTGCTCCACTACCAACAATGTCTTATTCAGATCTTCAATGAACTCTCACTTGGAGAGGGGCTTCTTGTAAATTTTCAACCTATGTCCATTGACAAGCATGCGGATGGCTTCCTCATCAATGGTTCTGATCAAAACTAAACCATTGTCATTGCATTTTTCTACAATGTAGGGTCCCAACCATTTTGTCCTTAGCCTGCCTTTGAATTCTTTATACCTTGAGTCATAGAGCAGCACCTAATCGTCTTCTTGGAATTGCTTCTCCTTCATATTTTTGTCATGCCATATCTTCGTTTGAAGCTAAATTACCTCTATGTGGAGAAGGGCCTGTAATCTTTGTTCATCCAATCCATTGAGATGGAGTAGTCTTTCCTCCTATGCATGGATGAGGTCTAGGTCTAGCTGAGCTACCATCCTTAGTGTATTGTATACAAATTCTATTGACAGCAAATCCTTCTTCCCATAGACCAGCTCATAGGGTGTGAACCCTGTGGTGGTCTTCCATTTTATGTTGTAGGCCCAGGTGGCCTCAACTAGTCTATCTGCCCAATATTTTCTGCTGCTGCTCACTACCTTGGTCAGAATTCCTTATAAAGCTCTATTAGTGATTTCCAGCTGCCCATTGGCTTGTGGATGGTAAGGGGTGGAAGTCCTATGCTTGATTTTAAGATGTGTGAGCAGGTCTTCAATCAAATTGGAAGTGAACTGACAGCCTTGATTGTAACCAGTTCTTTGGGATAACCGAACTTGTAGAATATGTTTTCTCTTAAAAACTCAGCTACTTTTTATTTTGTTGCTGCCTTGATTGCTTTTGTCTTCGCCCATTTTGTCAGATAATCGGTGCACAAAATGATGTATTGTTTCTGTTTTGAAGGAGGGTTAATAGGACTCACAAATTCCATGCCCCACTTCTCAAATGGCTCAAAAGTCACTTGAGGTTGCATGGGAATATCATCCTTTGGAGTAGGTTTCCCCATCCTTTGGCACCGATCACATTGGCTGGTATATCTCTTCACATCTTGATGAAGAGTGGGCCAATAGTAACCTGCTTGCAAAATTTTGAAGGCAGTCCTCTTTGCTGCAAGATGGCCTCCACAAGGCCTGCCATGACACGTTAGGAGAATGTCAAAAACTTCCTCCTCCCTAAGACATCTTCTCAAGATTTGATCTAGGCCCAGTTTGAAGAGATTGACCCCAATTTAGGTGAAAGGGGCACTTTTCTTGACACTCTTGCTCTTCTCTTCTGAGGACAGGTGTGGTGGGAACTCTGCTGAAACCAAGTAATTTGCTATATTAGAAAACCATGGAGAGAGTATTGAGATAGCAAATAGATGCTCATTTGGAATTTGGTCATCCACCACTCCTTCCTCACCTGCAGGCAGATTTACTCTAGACAAAAAGTCAACAACAACATTTTTCTTTACCAGGCTTATCAACAATGGTTAAATCAAATTGTTGCAATAAAATCAACCACCTAATAATGCAAGCATTTACATCTGGTTTGTTCATTAAATACCTAATTGCAGCATGATCAATGTGTACAAAGGTTTGATAGCATGTGACGTAATGTTTGAATTTATTTAAGGAGTGCACTACAACTAGGATTTCCTTCTTGGTTACCATGTAATTTAACTCTGCCTTTGACAAATTTTTACTTATAAAGTATATGGCATAAGGTAAATTTTCATCAACTTTCCCTAAGGCTGCTCCTAATGCTTTACTCGAGGCATTGTGTGAATGTGGAAAGTTAGGGCCCAGTTTGCGCCTCTCAAAATTGGGGCAGTCACAAGTTTTCTTTTCAAGGTATCTAGGGCTTCTTGACAGCCTTCAGTCCATATGAACTCGTCATCTTTTCCTAAAATACCAAACAACGGAGAGGCTAACTTACTGAAATCTTTAATGAATCTTCTGTAATATCTCGCTAAGCCTAGGAAGCTTCAGACATCTCTCACCTTTTGAGGAGGTGGGACCCTTTGGATGATAATGATTTTGTTGGGGTCCACCTGCAATCCTTATTAATTGCATGACCTAGCATGGTCCCTTCAGTCATCAAGAATTCACATTTTTCCGGACTGAGGGACAGGTTCATTTCAATACACTTAGATAAATCTTCATGGAAGTTAGAACCGTATGGAGTAAAATAATCCATATATATTTCGACTACATCATGAAATAGTTCAGAAAATATACTTAATACTACTCTTTGGAAAGTGGCGGGATCATTTCACAAACCAAAAGGAAGGACTTGATATGCAAAGGTACCCCAAGGACAAGTGAAAGTGGTCTTATCTTGGTCTTCCGGGCTGATTTGAATATGATTGTACCTGCTAAACCCATCTAGGAAGGAGAAATTTTGTTTCCCCGCCATATGATCTAACACTTGATCTATGAAAGGAAATGGGAAATGGTCCTTTTTAATGGCCTTGTTCAGCTCCCGATAATTGACACGGACTCTTCACTTACCATTTTTCTTTGGCACTAGCACCAAAGGAGAGATTCATTCAATGTCAGAGATGCGATAGATGAATCGTGCATCCAGTAGTTTTTGTAATTCTTCCCTGACAATGTCTTTAAGGGCTAGATTCATCCTCCTTTGAGGTTTCCTGACTGGTTTGCAATCTTCCTTAATGTAAATGTGATTAGTACAGACTGAAGGATGCACTCCCTTCATATCCTTTTAACTCCAGGTGAAGGCATCTAAATGTTTTCTCAATAAGCCGCACAGTTCCTTCTCCTAGGAAGTGGATAGGAATGAATTGATTTTCAAAGTTCTTTTTGGGCCGAACTCTATATTCTTAACACAGAGGGAGGTCGGGTCAGCCACACAAAGATCAGTTAAGGGATTTTCTTTGGTTTCTTTCACTAGATCTTCTAATGGAAAAATACTGGGGGGTGGATTCTAAATTAAATTTTCAATGATATTATCCTCATCCTGTGATTTCCCCCCCTTGACAGTTTCTACTGCACACAGTGGTGTAGAATATACTTCATCCTCATCCTCCGTCTCCTACCAGAGAGGTAGATCATGTTTGAGCAGGTGTTTGGCAGGAGGGTATAGGATTAGTTTCTTGGACATATGCCTATTCGGGATTGTCATGTTCCCGGCTCGACAGCTAATGTAGGCATTTGCAGTAGCCAACTAGGGTCTCCCCAGTATGAGAGGATACCTAGTGAGCTTTGCCTTCGGCTGGAGAACTAGGAAATCAGCAAGGTACTCCCAAGAATCAATGGAGACCATCAAATCCTCCATAATCCCTTCAAGGGTCACGATGGAGTGGTCTGCTAGCTGTAGTACTGTCGTGGTCTTTCTCAAGGAGCCTTGGAGGTTGAGCTTAAGCATGGTGTCCTTTTTCATCACATTAATGGCAGCCCCTAGATCAATCAGGGTATGGGGGGATCATGGTGCCATTGATGTGGATGTAGGTTTTAACCCCGTATAGAAATTACCTGCACACGAATTCTAAATCACAGAAAAATAAAAATGCGAGAGCATGACACATAAAACACATATACACAGAGATTTCCCACTGGATCTCAAGACCGAGACAACCAGCTTGATTGTTTCATTATATTCCTTTCAATGTTACAATACCTATTTATACATGCCGAAGCATCCAATACCATGGACCGAAAACCATCGGGTCCAAAAATGTGGACCGAAAAACCATAGGTAGGTTCGCCCAACCTAATATAGGGTCCAAAAAAAATTTTCTCGGGGCGCTGCCCCGAACCCCGTAGAGGGGGGCTCCGCCCCCCCTCTAACCCACCGATTCACTACGTCGGTTAGTCATGGAAAGAATATAACACAACCCAACAATCTCCCACTTGTTCCTTTCTTTCCACAAGGGGCCACAGGAGAGCTTAGTCATTTTTCCAGCCCTGAAACGCCCATTGTTTCTCTAAACCAAGCGAACTTCTCAGAGCTCACATATTTTGTCAATGCATCTGCAGTATTCTTCAAAATGTCCACCTTTACCAGCAACACCTTTTTGTCTTCTATCATATCCCTCACAAA
>APFE030236817.1:55529-76479 GCA_000404065.3 Pinus taeda
ACAACCCAACAATCTCCCACTTGTTGTTTTCTTTCCACAGGGGGCCACAGAAGAGCTTAGTCATTTTTCCAGCCCTGAAACACCCATTGTTTCTCTACACCAAGAGAACTTCTCAGAGCTCAGAGATTTTGTCAATGCGTCTGTAGTATTCTTCAAAGTGTCAACCTTTACCAGCAACACCTTTTTGTCTTCTATCATATCCCTCACAAAGTGATACTGAACATCAATGTGCTTTGTCTTTGAATGATAAGCAGGGTTCTTTGCCAAGAAAATTGCACTTTGGCTGTCACGGTCTACCATTATAGCTCCCTGTACCAACCCCATACTTGAACACAATCTCTGCAATCAAACTGCTTCCTTGCTTGCATGAGTGGCTGCCATGTATTCTGCCTCTGTAGTTGATTGTGCCACTACAGATTGTTTCTTACTCATCCAACTGACTGCACCTCCAAATAGGTTAAACACATACCCACTTGTAGATCTTCTCTGATCCAGATCTCCAGCCCATTCTGCATCAACAAAGCCACGGATATTCAACACTCTGTCCAATCCTGGTCTTCCTTGGTAGCACAAACCATAATCACTAGTGCCACGCAAATACCTGAAAACCCGCTTCACTGTTGTCTAGTGCTCCTTCCCTGGTTTTGACATAAACGTGCTCAATACTCCACTGCATGTGCAATGTCGGGTCTAGTACAGACCATGGCATACATCAAGCTACCGACTGCACTTGCATATGGAACATGGGACATGTCCTCTTCCTCTTCTTGTGTCTTGGGACACTGTTCAGCAGATAACCTCACACCTACAGGAATAGGAACCTTCACCGGTTTACTATCCTACATATTAAACCTCTCCAATATTGTCTCGACATACTTCCTCTGGTTTAACCAGAGCTTCCTCTTTGCCCGATCTCTTTTAATTTCCATGCCCAAAATATAGTTTGCAGCACCGAGATCTTTCATGTCGAATTTGGAGGACAATTGGGTCTTCAAATCCTGGATAATTTCTTTGTCATTTCCAACCAACAACAAATCATCCACATACAAGACCAGATAAATAACACGGTCACCAATTAATTTAAAATACACACAATGATCTGCTTTGCTTCTGGTGAAGCCAAGTCCCCGTATAAATGTATCAAATTTCTGATACCACATCCTTGGTGACTGTTTTAACCCATACAGAGATTTCTTTAACTTGCATACCAGTTCTTTCTTACCCTTCACCGCAACACAACCCAACAGTGGACATCAACTACTGGGCTTCCAGGGTCTAGATATTTTGGATAGATTACCTACCCCAACATTAGGTCAGACAGTTGTCCTATGACATTGATGGTTGGGGCATATCTCTTGCGCCTGCCTAGATGCTTGAAGCACTTCTCTTTGATCATATTATTGTATATAGGCACATCCTTTATGGCTTGGAGAAGTGGTGTCTTTACACATAATTGTTTCAATTCTCCTGGAAGTTCAGTTTCTTTTGGGGTGGGCTGTGTTGTCCCAGATAATCTCTTAGGATAGGGTGGAATTTCTTTAGATTCACTTTCCTCTTTATATTCCTCATCCTCCTTAAGAGGAGGCTGGCTATCTGGGAGAACCTTACCAAATCACAGGTTAATCTCCTGAATCTCCACAGCATAGGTTGGGCATGATGGTTCCCCACTATATACTTGTTGGGCCTGTCTGTTGTTCGGGTTCGGGTTCGGTTAAGCAAGAATTTGGGGTTTCCTTGGTGGAGCAGGAGGCAATGATTGTGGTTGAACAGGTGGTGGAGGCAACAGAGTAGGAGAAGAGTTGTACTGGGGCCTCCACCCCTGATGAGATGCATTCCCTGAAGTTGTGGCTGAGCATAGGAGTGAGATGAATGAGCAGTTGGTTGGGCATGATATTGAGATGGATATGACCAAGGAGGAGGTGTGGACTAGGAAGGATGAGTAGGGGGACCCCAAGAAGGTATGGAAGTGGCTTGATTGGGGTTGTAGTATGCCTGAGAAGTCCCTTGCATTCCCTGTTGGTATGGTCTAGGTCCATGCGGTCTCCTTTGATTCATTAAATAGAGTGATTCAGTGGCTCCTTCGGCCCCTTGGTATACAACATTAAGTCTAGGCAAGGAAGGGCACTTATCTGTAGAATTATATTCTTCAAAAACCGAACAAACCTCTATAGAGTTCAATGGACATTCGTGCATAGGATGCCTTCTGGTGCACCTAGGACAAAAAATGGCCAAATCCCTCTCTGCTTCCTCTTCTTTCCTTTTGATATGCAATGTATACATTTACATGGCAAGATTCTACAACATCTCACTGTTGAATTCTTCCAGCATGTTTCCAAGTTCACCTTTGAGGGATGAACTGGATGAGGAGATACTGGCTATGGGTTGACTCCCCCTACCTCCCTTTCTGGTTTTCCTAGAATGGTTTCTAAAAAAAGTCTTTATGTCTTCGTAAGGTAGTTGGTAGATGTCTCCCCCAGCTAGTAAATGGAGGGTGTTTAGAACGTCTTTCAGAATTCCGCTCAGTAGGACCAACTTCAGAGATTTGGGGTTAAGTGAGCACCTAACCCTCTTATAACTAAGCTGGAACCTTTCTTCATAATCTTCCAAGGATTCATCACTTCCCATGGTCATTCAAAATATTTCTTCCTTGGTATCTTTTGACCTACAGTAGTCTTGATATTTGTTATTAAAGGCTTGCTGCATCTGAGCCCAAATTGTGATGTTATTTCTAGGTAACCCAATGACCCAACGCAATGTTGCATCCTTGAGGGTAGAAGGAAACAGTTTCAACTTCTGCTCATCTTCTGCATAGCCATAGTTTTGATAGATAATAGCAAACTCAAACAGGAAGGTGTCAGGATCTTCTATAGTCAATCCATGGAAGTGAGGTAGGGCTGAAGGGCTTATGTTCTTCATTTTATTGTCCCCATTGGTCTCTCAGATGGGAAAGGCACCCTCTACTCTTTCTCCATTCCCCCTAGCATTTCTGTTTTCAACCATTGTCTCAGGAGGGATGTTTTCTTCCTCTTCTTCTCCTATAGGTTCTTCAAATATATCTGGTTGTTCCCCTAAAGGTTCTTCTGGATCACTGCCACCGAAGAAGAGAGAAGGGTGGCTTTGTGATGTGGTGGGGGTGTTGGGTAGGGATTTCTGTGAATTATCTCTGTTCCTACGAGGCATGAAAGGAAATCTCTTTTTGGCTGATTTTTGTTTTTTCTACTTGTACCTGCAAAACTGAAATAGATTGAACAAACAAATTGCAACTACTAAAATGAACTTGTTTAAAGGAAATTGCAGAATTGAAATGAAAGCAAGGAAATGACTAATCTACTTTTGCTGGAACGAAAATTGCAGAATTGAAAGGACTAATCTACTTTTGTTGAAATGGAAATTGCAGAATTGAAAGGACTAATCTACTTTTGCTGAAATGGAAATTCCAGAATTGAAAGGACTAATCTACTTTTGTTGAAATGGAAATTGCAGAATTGAAATGAAAGCAAGGAAATGCAGAAATTGAAAGAAACAACTACTCTATTTTTGTTGAAATGAACTAAGCAGAATGTTGCAGTAGGAAATAGAAGAAAAGCAGTAATCAAATAATACTCTGACACTTCCCTGGCAACGGCCAAAAAGTGGTGAGCACCAGTATTGCAGCAATAATGTTTCAACTCCTGGGCTTCCTACTTTACTTTTATCATCCCGGTAGTTCGTAACAAACTTGGAAGCGACAGTGTTGTATGCACAAATACTAGTTCTTACTATAGGCTGTCACTTAGTCAGATGGTGCAAGATCACTAGGATCTCAAGCCAACTTCTATGAATTCCAGAAGAAGCTTTATATGTGATGAAAGAAAGAAAAAATTACTCTACAGAGGCTACTCTACTTGCAGAAAGAGGAAGAAGACAGACATGTGAAGTAAACCTAGCTAACCCTAATTAACCCACTAATCCTACTTTTACAGAAAGAGAGATAAAAAACCATAAAATGAATGCCATTACCTACTTAGAAAGTAAAAAACATCTATTCAAACTATTTCTAGAAGGAAATGAGAAAAAAAAAAACATATTTTTAGGTTTTTATGTATTTTATGTGAAATTGTCATGCATGTAATTTATTTGTTTGTGGATGTGGCAGCGATTAGGTGGCGATGGAGGGAGAATTTGGGATTTGCATATGTGTAGGAAGGTGTCGATGGGTCCTAGGAGGCCTATGGTAACCTTTTTGAGGCTTTCCCTACAATTGGACTTCAAAAAATCACCTATAGGAAATTCTACAGGAGGCTGCAGGGGATCTAGAGGAGGTCTACAGGAGGATTCCGAGGGTTGTTTTAGAGGTTTTAAAGGTGGGAAAATGGGTGGAAAATGTAGCTGATAGCTAGGATGATGTGTTAAGGTGTGTAGGGGTCATCAAGAAGGATTAGTAATGACAAATATGGTTGGATTTGTTCAAGGAAAAGGGAGGAAAGTTCATGGGAAAAGTGCAGAAATTTAAGGCAAATTAATTAGGGACCATGGATGATCTATAGGACATGGAGTAAATAGAGATGGTGATGGCTGATTTATTGACTTGTTGTGAGCAGATATGTGTTACAAGAGTGCTGCAAATCAAACACTAAAACTAAGCAAGCAAAGAACTAGCTACAAAAAAGAAAAACAAAATTGTACCTTACATTAATCTAAATTCTGATCTAGGAAAATAAAATGCTGAACAATGCTATATGGAAAGGAAAGCATGAAAGGAGATTTATTGTAAAAAATAGAAATGAACATGGGAAAACAGATCTGAAGCAAATCATTAACCTCTAAATTAAACTACAACACAAGAAATTGCATGGATAAGGAAAATCTTTGTTTTTGGGGCAGCAAGAGGGTCTTGACCTCAGCTCATGGTCCCAAAGGGAGGAAAGGAGTTCGAGGCTTTATTGATGGCCTTTTTGTATCTTTTTCCTATCAATGTTTAACCTACCTCAGCAAATTGATATGGAAACAACTTTGTAAATCACCAAAAGCCACCTATTCTAACAAAGGAAGAAATCTATCTAACAGCAACTAATTTGTAAACTGCAACAAAACATATAAATACAAAACAAGAGGTGCTGGGAAACTTAGATTGGGCCCTAACCAAGAGCTTCAGCCCTCTGAGGTAACTCAGTGTTGGCTCAAAATAGATCTCATCTTCATTATCAAAAATAATAATCACATTACATGAAACTGTCCACAAAAGTAAGCTCGAAATGAGCTGAGCAAAAGCTGCAACAAAAGTGCGAAAATTTGACTAAAATCCAACAACCTGATGAGGTCCTAGTCCTCTCTATTTATACAACTGGAGCTCCCAACACCTCCCCTAAAACTAGGGAGGCTTGGCTCCCATGACTTGAGATAGACAACAGTTATCCTTCACTTGCTCAGCTGCCTCTTTGATGCATTGATGTGGCTGCTTGTGCTCCGAGCATTCTGAAGGAGGATTCGAAGTAGGGAGTCATAAATGAGGGGAACGCCCTCCTATAAATCCTGTCCCTTGTATTCTTCAAATATTTGCTGCCAAATGCTCATTAAACCTTTGAATTTGTCCCTAAAATTGACCAAAAATATGCATTAAGCACACATTAGACTTCATGGCATAATGACTAACCCTATAGGTTTTAACCCCGTATAGAAATTACCAGCATACAAATTCTAAAACACATAAAATAAACAATGTGAGAGCATAATACATAAAACACATATACACAAAGATTTTCCCATGGATCCCAAAGCTGGGACTACGAACTTGATTTTTTCATTATTTTATTTTCAATGTTACAATACATATTTATACATGCTAAAGCATCCAATGCCATGGACCAAAAACCATTGTGTCCAAAAAACATGTGTGAAAATCATGCACAAAACCATAGGTGGGTCCGCCCAACCTAACATAGGGTCCAAAACCAAAATTTTATGTGGCACTACCCTGGACCCCATAAAGTGGGGTTATAGGTATACCTCAAACCCCCTGTGACCCCCCCCCCGCTACACAATCAACGTAACGAAGGGGGTGCTCCGCCCCCCCTCTAACCCCTCGGTTAACTACGTGGGCTAGTCGTGGAAAGAATATAACACAACTCAACATTCTCCCACTTGTTGTTTTCTTTCCACAGGGGCCACAAGAGAGCTTAGTCATTTTTCCAGCCTTGAAATGCCCATTGTTTCTCTACACCAAGAGAACTTCTCAGAGCTCACAGATTTTATCAATGCATATGCAGTATTCTTCAAATTGTCCACCTTTACTAGCAACACGTTTTTGGCTTCTATGATATCCCTCACAAAGTGATACTAAACATCAATGTGCTTTGTCTTTGAATGATATGCAGGGTTCTTTGCCAAGAAAATTGCACTTTGGCTGTCACAGCCTATCCTTATAGCTTCTTGTACTAACCCCATACTTGAACACAATCTCTACAACCAAACTGCTTCCTTGCTTGCATGAGTGGCTGCCATGTATTCTGTCTCTGTAGTTGATAGTGCCACTACAGATTGTTTCTTACTCATCTAACTAACTGCACCTCCAAATAGGTTAAACACATACCCACTTATGGATCTTCATTGATCCATATCTCCAACCAAGTCTACATCAAAAACACCATGAATATCTCACTAGTGCCACGCAAATACCTGAAAACCTGCTTCATTGTTGTCCAGTGCTCCTTCCCTGGTTTTGACATAAACCTGCTCAATACTCCCACTACATGTGTAATGTATGGTCTAGTAAATACCATTGCATACATCAAGCTATTGACTACACTTTCATATGGAACACGAGACATGTCCTCTTCCTCTTCTTATGTCTTGAGACACTGTTCAGCAAATAACCTCACACCTACAGGAATAGGAACCTTCATCGGTTTACTATCCTGCATACTAAATCTCTGCAATATTGTTTCCACATACTTCCTCTGGATTAACTAGAGCTTCCTCTTTGCCTGATCTCTTTTAATTTCCATGCCCAAAATATATTTTGCAGCACCACGATCTTTCATGTCGAATTTGGAGGAAAATTGGGTCTTCAAATCCTAGATAATTTCTTTGTCATTTCCAACCAGCAACATATCATCCACATACAAGACCAGATAAATAACATGGTCATTAATTAATTTAAAATACACATAGTGATATGCTTTGCTTCTCGTGAATCCAAGTCCCCGTATAAATGTATCAAATTTATGATACCACATCTTTGGTGATTGTTTTAACCCATACAGAGACTTCTTTAACTTGCATACTAGTTCTTTCTCACTCTTCACTACAAAAAATTCAAGTTACTTAATTTATATCTCCTCTTCCAGATCCCCGTGAAGAAATGTTGTCTTCACATCCATTTGTTCTACCTCAAAATCAAAACTAGCAACAACAGAAAAAAGTAACCTAACAGAAGTTACCTTGGCAACAGGAGAAAAAATATCACCAAAATCAATTCCTGGCACCTGGGAATAACCTTTTGCTACCAACTGAGCTTTGTATTTCTCCACCTTTCCTTCTGCATTTGTCTTCTTCTTGAACACCCATTTCCCGCCAATGGGTTTCCTTCCAGCCAACAACTCCACCAAATCCCAAGCCCAATTTTTGTGCAAAGATTCCATTTCATCAACCATGGCCTCTTTCGAGAGTTTTCCATCCTATGAATACACTGCTACCTTCACAGTTCTAGGATCATCATTAGTAACAGATAAAGCAAAATTTGAACAAAAAGTAGATGGACTATACCTTTCTAGCTACCTTCTTTCTCGAACTGATCTTCTCACAGCCGGAGTTTGTGGCTCTTAATCTTCTTATTCCTCCTCCTCTGTAGAGTCTAATTCTTCCTACTTTAGCTCAAATTCTATCTTCACAGGTTCCTTTGGTTGGACTTCATGTTTAATAACGTCTTTCACCTCTCTGAACACCACATCTCCGCTATACACAACCTTCCTTCTTACTGGGTTCCAAAGCTTATAACCCTTTAAACCATCCTTATAGCCAATAAAGATGCACTTTTCAGATTTACTATCTAACTTGGTTCATTTCCCCTTTGGAACATGTACATATGCATCACATCCAAATACCCTTAGATGTGAAAGAGAGGGTTTCTTACAAGTCCATACCTCTTGTGGAGTCATATCTTCCAACGCTGATGAACGTGACCCATTGACCAGGTAACATGCAGTATCGACCGCCTTTGCCCAGAATTCATGTCCTAACCCAGCACCACTGAGCATGCTTCTTGCCCTTTCCATCAATGTCTTGTTGACACTTTCTGCAACTCCATTTTGCTGAGGTGTATATGGAGTAGTCTTCTGCTATGCTATACCACATTTCTTACAGAATTCTTCAAATTCCTTGTTGCAAAACTCTCCATCATTATCTGTCCTCAGCGCCTTTCTCTTCTTCTCTGTCCGTTTTTCCATGAGATCCTTAAATTCCTTAAATCTGTCAAAGGCTTCAGATTTCATCTTAAGGAAATATATCCATGTATTCCTTGAGAAGTCATCTATAAATGATACATAGTACACAGACTTATCCAGTGATGGAACCTTCACAGGTCCAAACACATCACTGTGCACAAGTTCTAATATTTATTTCGCCCTTTTACTACCAGAGGGGAAACTCACCCGATTCTGCTTCCCATATACACAATTTTCATAGAAATCAAAATCCAAAGATCTATTACTCATACCTTCTACCATACCTTTACCATGAATTATTCGAAATCCCTTCCCTCCAATATGTCTAAGCCTTTGATGCCATAACATGGTCTTTTCTCTAGAGACCACTAGATTTTCTGCTCCACTTTCAGGAACCAGGAAACTGTTGCACCCATCAACAACAGTGCTACCTTGCAGCTTGTATAGAGTTCCAATCTGAACTCCCCGTATAAATACCAATGCTCCCCGAACCATCTTGCAGGTATCCTTCTTGAACACTGTTTTTACACCTGCATCATACAACTTGCTAATAGAAATCAAATTTCTGGCTAATGCAGGAATATGCAGAACACCTGGAAGTGTTCTAACCCTTCCACCTTGCAACTTCAACTTTACTTTTCCATGACCAATGATTCTAACCTTCCTTTCATCTCCCAAGAAGACATCACCACCATCATATTTCTCATACTCATAGAACCACTCTCTATGGGGAGTGAAGTGAAAGGATGCACTTGAGTCAATCAACCATGCCTCATGATCTACATGTGTACTTGAAGAAGCCAAGTACACATCCCCACCTTCATTTGAGGTGTTTTTTTCCTTTGCAGAAGAAGCATTATTAGATCCCTTGCCCTTGTTAGGAGCTTTATATTTACAGTCCCTTTTGAAGTGCCCTTATTTTCCGCATTTCTAGCACACCACCTTTACAGGTTTTCTTTGAGATTTAGATCTCCCTCTAGATTTAGATCTCCCACTTGATGAATTATTTTTGTTTTTGTTCTAGGATTGTCCTCATACAGACAAGGCATCACCATTCTGGCTCTCCATATTTTTTGTCTCATCTCCTCCGTTGGTAAGGATGAGACTATTTCATCAAAATGTAAGGCAGTTTCATGGCTACTTATTGCAATAACCAGACTATCCCATGAATATGATAGAGAACACAACAAACTGATTCATTTATCTTCCTCTAAAATTTTAATATCAACAGATGCTGACTGACTTACCACAATATTAAATCCATTTAGATACTTTGTCACCGAGTCTCCATCTTTCATCCTCAGGTTATAAAGCTTTTTCCGTAGAAACAATTTATTCACTGGAGACTTAGATTGGTACAAAGTCCCTAACTTTTCCCACAAAGCCTTTGTCATAGCTTCCCCTGATACATTCAACAATACTAAATCTAAGACACACAATCGTATTGTGCTCTTTGTCTTCCGATCCAACATCTTCCATTCTTCATCGGACACTCCCGTTGGTTTTGTACTTTGATCTACAAAGATCCACTGATCTTTATCCACCAACACATCCTCCATCTTGAGTTTTCACAACTGAAAACTCTGACCATTAGACTTCTCAATCTCTATCTTTCCACTGCTCGCCATCTTCTTTCACCACCATAATCGATCCTGTAGATCTCCCACTAAATAGGGTCTACCATAGGCCCGAGCAAAACCCCTCAACAACAAAGGTGTCCCCTTGAAGCCAAAATAGCTTTGATACCAAATGTATGTTTTAACCCCGTATAGAAATTACCTGCATATGAATTCTAAAACACATAAAATAAAAAATGTGAAAGCATAATACATAAAACACATATACACAGAGATTTTCCCCTGTATCCCAAAACCGGGACTACTAGGTTGATTTTTTCATTATTTTCCTTTCAATGTTACAATACATATTTATACATTCTGAAACATTTAATACCATGGACCGAAAACCATCGCGTCCAAAACCATGGACCGAAAACCATCGCGTCCAAATAACATGCGTGAAAATCATGCACAAAACCATAGGTGGGTCCGCCCAACCTAACATAGGGTCCAAAACGAAAATTTTCCAGGGTGCTGCCATGGACCCCATAAAGTGGAGTTACGATTACACCTCAAACCCCTTGTGACCCCCCCTGGCTACACAATCGGAGCAACGAAGGAGGTGATCTGCCCCCCCTCTAACCCCATGGTTAACTACGTGGGCTACTCGTGGAAAGAATATAACACAACCCAACAAACCCAACTCACTCTATTAGCATAAATATAATAAAAAACATGCAATAAACTAATGATAATGGTGGATTAAGCTAAGTTAGGAGGAAAAATGAGCCCATATAATTACCATTTATGGGGCTCATCATAATTTGCGACTCCATTGGGGACTATACATCTAGTTCTGGGTTTACCCAAACTTTTCTTGGTTCTCTCCTCCTTCTAAGCACTCCCTATACTTCTTCAAATCCTTTTATGATCCACCAAGAATTTTGCTACATCTTACTTGTATACATTCATCTTAGAAACTGATCTTGAAAGCCTCATTTTTTACTGATTTCCCACACTAATGCAAGTTAGAAGGCTACACAGATCTTTATAAAGCACTTTCCCTGTTCATAGGGAGCATTAGTGGACCAACTAACTCTCTGTAGCCACTGTTACAGAGTGTTAGTCTCCCAATAGCTTGATTTTCGACAGTGTTTGTGGGCTAAAAGGGATGGAAAATCTTCTCATGGGCTGAAATAAGATCTGTAACTGTATTTTGTTAGCAAAATTGGTGTCCTAGAAATTTATTTTTAGGAAAAAGTTTTGGTTTTTCTCTCTTAAAAACATTTTTTCTGAAAGAAAGACTCATCATTTTCATTCATCCTTCTGTTTAAATAGTTATAAGTTTCTTCATTTTGGTTATAACTAGTTGTTACGAAACATTGGAAAAGAATCCCTTGGTTATGCATGTGTTGAAAGACTGAAGATGCATGGAAGAAACTATGAATATGTGAAAAATATGAATATGTAGAATACAACTTGTTGCATCAAATTGAAATTTTTTTTCAAATCATTGTTTTTGCATGATTTATTAAGTCAAGAGTCTCACCATATTTCATACGTCAACTCCCCTACTGAAGACAATAATCAAGCAAATATTAAATTTACCTTAAAAAATCAGTCAATCTTCTGATCAAACCAACATTAGTTAGGCTAGGATCTTGGGATAATCATGTGAGTGAATTGCTCAAGGTCTAAAACCAAACTAGTGTCATTAAACGACTGAAAAATTCCTTCTGCACTCATACTACTGGGACCACTCCACTAAAAGTGAAGAAAAATACGAGACAACGTCGGACTACAAGTGAAGGTAGCCCGCCTTCTCTTACAAATCCTTTGGGTATTCTGTGTATTGGGGGTCCCTTTGGGGATTTCGGAACTGATTCGGGGACTCAGGTATCCTCCCCACACACCATGTTGTCTACGACTATGTCCCCCTAGGTGGTGTCTGTGATCTGAAGTATCTTTAGTGGCCAAACTTATAGGGACTTAGACAAGGTGACTGGGATGGGCTGTCCTCATATCTAACATGGGCAGATCTACTCTGTCTTTAGTTTTTGGGAGGGTGTTGGTCTTCACGAGAGTACTTGGCCCCTCAATCTGAGGTTCAGGCAAAGCTCTAGAGTAACCATAACCATACATTTGGCCATCCTTCTTTGTTATTCATTGAGATACTAGGTTTCATCTCCGGTTATCAGTGCTTATCAGACAAGGAATTTCCTTATGTTTGTTGATTGATATATTTACAGTATTTTCTATATATTTTTAGGTATCTGAGTGCTATCATTTTGAGAATTTAAATGAATATCACGATAAAATTAATTTGATAAAAATTAACGTTCACCGTGGCTACATCCGACCCTCATCGTCACTCCAGACGATTGTTAGGACTTCCTCCACTCATTGTGGAAGATCTGTCGAGTTCCACTGAACCTCATTCGCCATATTGAGGGGATCAGTCTCCTAGATCTCACACAAGATCTATGTAGAAAACCGACGTTTCAAGTTTTCCAGAGGATTTCTTCACCGAAGGATTTCTTCCTCCCTTTAACCCTTTTCTCACGAATCCATTGGAACCTGTCTTGGCTCCCGTGGTACCTGTACTTCCTGCTTTAGTAGGTGGAACATTTCCTTCTATCTTGTCGATGACTTACGATTTGTGGGACTTTAGGGACACTTTTGGTCCTTGACCACTTCCCTGGTCGATAGTCTCCACAACACCTACAATGGAGAATCTCGCTATCCCGTTTGTCCCAACTACAACCACTCACATGATACCCTCTATGAGTGGAACCCAACAGATGCCAAGTTCCACCCCTATGGTATTGAACTGCATACCTTTGACAAGTACCACATACAATGCTCCCTATAACACTCAATGCTACACCATGGGCATGGTTCTCATTTACCAACAATATGGTTGGCCACCAATGTATAGTTCAAACCCCTAGATTCATATACCTAGGTGGGTTCCCAATATGCACATGCCAGTAGGGAACTTAACAGTTCCCCCTCCATTCTCAGGCATGCATGGTTAGTCGCTAATTGACATGAGCATTCCCTCTATCAATGAAGGAAAAATGGGCAGTTCTATGTTGGGCGGGAATCCTCAAGGGATTCCCAACCAATCCATGTAGGAACCCTATACAAATATTCAAATGAGTCAAGGGGGAACCGCTTATATTGGGGGAAATTTTATACCACAATATCAAAACCCTCATGGAAATCCACTCTACAACACCATACCTTAAAGCACCTGCTACACCATGCAAGCCATGTATAATATGGGGAACCAAATGATGGGAGGAGCGCAAAGCTCCTTAAGTCATCCATCATCACCATGATCCAAGTTGGGGGCACCTAACTCTCTACCTTTCTTGGCAACTTTGGATATACATGACTTATACAAGCTAACAAATGACCTTGTCTATCACGACTTACAATGGCTATCGATACCGCATAAAATACCAACAGGCATCCCAAAGTTCGATGGAAAACAAGGGGAGGATCTGGGCACCCATATCACCACCTACCATCTCTGGTGTGTTTCAAACTCTATGGTGGATGATAGTGTCTGGTTACATATTTTTCCCTGAACCCTCACTGGAAACACAATGAAATGGTGTATTTAGTTATCACACAGGTTAGTAAACACCTTTGACACTTTAGCCATGGAATTCCTAAAGCACTTCCAGCTGCCTATCCGCTATGAGACTAGGATAGAGCTCCTCACTTCATTTCATCATGATACTACCACCCACATCTCCGATCATATTCATGAATGGAGACATAGGTAGAAGTTAGTTAAAGCTCCCCTCCTAGACTTTCTTGTAATGGATTGGTTCTGCAGGTCCTTACTCCCACAAATCACTAGAGATGTCGCTCTAGGTGGTGCGGTCATAGAAGACCAATCCATACATCATACCCAACACTTAGATTTGATATATTCACAGTCTATCACTCTTTAAGACATAATACTCCATGCCCCTGGTAACCCCAATGCTTTCGCCACTTAGCACTCTGGAGTGCACGCCGACGGGATTGTTGACGCAACCTCCAGGGCCACTGTAAAATAACTCAGTGGTCACATTGCCAAGATGGCAGTGCATCCCTCTACCAATACAACTGTTCTTCCTAACACTACAATAAACTATGTGCAATCTACGTAAAAATCCAGTGGAAAGAACAAGAAGACTAAGAAAAATATTGCTCCTTCTGAAGAGCAGTCGACCAAGCAGCCAAACCCAAAACAGAAGGCCATTGCGCCTACTAACAAGGAAATGGATAAACCCACCAGATATCCATGCAAACTTTGTGCTGAAGACCACATGACCTGGCGTTGTCTGCGGCTTTAGGAATGCACAGACTACCTTGCCAAAATCGATTCTAGTAAGGCCCCCGCTATCCTTAGAAATCCTTTTCCCACTCTATAGAAACAAAATCTTATTGCGAACCAACCGCAAACCCCGCAAGGGTAGAATGATGGTTCACAACATCCTTCGGCTGGTGAAGGATCTTCTACTGTTTACACATTTGAAATGATAGAAATCACCACAAAAGCCAAATCTTATGGAGCTCTTGCCACTCCTGCAGCAGAACCATCCTCAAGTCAAAACTCATCACCGCCCAACAATTTTCATATCAAAAGGCTAGTTAAGAACCTTGTAATTCGACCCCCAAAAGGGGCACTTCGACGCACAATGCACAACACATCAACACGTGCCGCCCAACACTACAACATTGTAGAGGATTTGGCACAAGCGCCATCGGCTATGTCGGCCTCGAAGTATTACAAACATGCCCAACATAATGGAAATATTTTCTTTCGGCTATTGGTGGTATTGACCCAAAGGATTCCATGATTCCTATTTTCGACATGGACAAGTGTAAACCTCCCATTTCTCACCATCTTGCATTCCAGGTGCATATAACTTCGAAAGGTAAAGGTATACATAGAACTGTCATTGATGAAGGTGCTTCAACCTGCATCATGTCGGCTTCATGTTGGCTCGCCCTAGGTTCTCCAACCCTAACCCCATCATAGAACTCCCTGAAAGCTTTCGATGGTCACACCTTTATCCCAAAAGGATAGCTATCGAGTTTCCCCATCACTTTGTTTCGGAAAACCGTAGTGGTGGACATAGAAGTCATAGAAAAAAAACTCAACTATAATCTCTTGCTAGGTCGCAGTTGGACATATGCCATGATGGTCATTGTATTCATTGTCTTTCGCATCATCCTATTTCCATTGGATGGATAGATAATTAGGGTAGATTAGTTTTCTTTCTACACCCTTGATTATTCACCATTGCCAAGTGGCTCCGTACCCCTAGTAGGAGGTGGAACTAACTGCTATGTCAGTTTAGGCACTGGTCTACTGAAGGCTTCTTCCCTCATGGGTTTTTTTCCTCTTCATCCACCCAAGGCTTCATAGATGGTCAACATGCTTTCATCTATTCCTCATGAACTAACCAATCCATGGATCCTACTGGCTCCTTCAGACCTTCACACATTCAAAGAACAGATGCCACTGTCACCAGTTGAATTGGCCTACCAATCCATTCAATCCACATATGAATCTTTGGTCATGTTGGTTACTGCCGATGGTACCACCGCCCTTCCCATAACCACTCCTCCTTTAGATCCACTCAATCACTTCCTACATACGGATGAAGCTGTTCGAGAAATCATGAGTTTTGGAGAGTGACATTGGGAGGATTAGCACCATCATGTTTCAATATCTGATTTGGACATGATGCCTATTTAAATCCTATCCCTTGACATACCATAAATCATTTCCTCACCCTATAAAATCATCCAAACTCTGGATGTGGAAGGAAACATGGGCGACACTTCCAAATCATTGCACATTGATATTTCTGTCATGACAAGCATCATGGAAAACATCCAAATGAGAGAAGATTGCAATCCTGAGGAAATTGTGAGCTCCACCTACCTATGTAAGGAATTCCACAATGTATTCAGTGGGTCTCTCGAGGAAATGCCCAATATTAATCCGTCGATTGTCATGCATGAGATCCAGCTTTCCGGTGATGAAAAACAAATTGAGTGTCAGATCCCTTGCCTAGAAATTTATGTTGAACACATACCTGGCACAACTGCCAAAGAATAATGCTTACTATACCTTAAACATCTGGATAAAACCCGTTGAGATGCTGAATTGGAACTCGAGTCTCATAAGAAGTGAGTACAATCCCAATTTATGAAAGAGGTTAAGCTTTGTTCTTTCCAAGAGGGTGACCTTGTGTTGCTCTATCATAAAAAAGATGACCTCTTGGAGGCATGCACACTTCAACCCATCTAGCTAGGTCCCTATGTCGTAAAGGAAGTCCTCCCCGCGGGGGAATATGAACTACAGGACCAGGAAGGAGTCCCACTCAAGGAGCCCAGATATGGGCTCTATCTGAAAAAGTATTATGCCTAGTATTGCACTGGGCATGTGCTTTGTAATTTTATGTACTCATAAGTTTTGCTTCCCTTTTTGGTGTGATTGGATTGTTTTGTTATTTAGTGGAGTACTTGTCTCATGCATTCTTCTCACAATGCAGATGTCATCATTACCTTTAGTATATGTAGGATACGCATATGGTTCCAGTCGTCACACACGACACATTACATCAGCTTCATGGGTCATTTACAGACTCGAGTTAGAACTATTTTGCTCCCGGAAGGTCTTTCTTGGTACCGCCACCAACAATATTGCCAAGTACATGTCTGTTGTTTCACTTCTCATGGAAGCATCATTAAGGAACAAATCCAATATGGTGGTTAGGTTAGACTCCTAGCTAGTCGTTATCAAATTTACAAACCATTGTCACATTTGTAATCCAACCTTGTTACATCACTATCTAAGGGTACGATTCCTGGAACGTCAATTTGAAATAATCACATATGAACATGTTCCTTGAGAATTAAATACGGTTTCTGATTCATTAGCTAACTATGTATTATATTGGAATTTGTCTCATTTTATATAGAAGCATGCATGAAAAGTAAAAATTTACTGAGTTAAAAATATTTTACAAGAAAAAAACATTTAAAAACACATTTACACCATAAAAATACCAAAAATGTTTGTATATATATAGATCGAAGTCGATTCTTTTACAATAAAATATTCCAAAACTTGGATGTTTTAAGTATAAAATGGCTAAAACGCCCGTCTACAAACACCCATTTGGCTGCACCAGAACACCTGCTAAAAAGACCCTATTGCTCCTAAAATGCTAAAACTGCTCTAGCTACCCTCCGAAGAGGAACAAGAAATCACTCAAGTACACCAACTATGTGTCGTTACATATGAGTGGGAATCTCCCTCATAGGAAGGGGGGACACCCATGGTCAAACCCTCTAGGTTCCTCAGAACCTCGCAGAAACTGTCGGCATCGCCCCCTCCAGCAGGTAGTTGGCCTCTTATCACATATGGCGATGTTCGCCTGCAGGTTGTAATGGTGCCACATCTGTGTTAAGCATAAAATTTTCATGTCAGTACTTGTTTCGCCTACAAAAACATTACATAAAGATTCAAAACCTAAAAAATAATTAAGGTACTATCAAAAATTATTCTCACCTTGAGGACCCCAGTTGGTCCCGGGCGGCAACATCAAGTCCAGGTTGCCGGTAAAGTCCATGCCCACATAAGCATAGTCATCAATAATCACAATCTGGCTACGGAACCACTGGAAGAAATCTTCGTTGAGGAAATGTCGGATTGGTCCTCATCTTGCGCAAGGATCGAGTGATGACCAGTGACCCTACCTTGGCTCCCTAAAATCAAGGGTACCTAAGCTCATCCTTGGGTGCATGACATGTACCCTCTCAAGAAAAAATGAGATTATGATAATGTCATATCCAAAACTGTGTTGGGTACAAGTCTTGCATGCCGTTAATTCTACCTTCAACTGGCGAAGCACTGCTTCACACCAATTGAACATCTGTGGCTGGACACAGTCAACTGCAAGAAATAGTTGGGCCTTTGTCACAACGTGGGGATTCTTTGACCCCGCCAATCACACAATCAACCATAAAATTTCCCTCATAGACCTGGACCCTATCCTCTCTATAGGGACTCTATTGCTAACTAGTCCACTCTCAGGGACATAGTAGGATTGCACCAACTCTAAAGTAGATCGTGGATCTGATCTACCACTGGTGAGGTTTCCCTGTGCCCCACACCATGACAAACCAATCAAAAAATATATGTCGTCACGGTTGATAGCCAACTCCTGATCTCCAATCCTCAACATTTGCTCGTGTTCATCCCAGTGCTGCATAATCCATCTCAATAAATCCTCTTTCCCTTTCATCAACTCCATCTTTTCATATTTTAGTAAACCGCAGTGGCGCAATGCGAGTATGCATGCTGGATCATTTCACATCAGCTATTCCTGGCTATCATGGGCCCGTTCTCTCCATAGGTGAGTCATTTCGGCTTGAAACCTGCACAAAATAACCCTAAAAATAGTTAAATTGGGGCAAAAACACTTCAGGAATCCATGCATGAGGGTTTTAACTGCACCCTTTAGCTCGTACAAAGCTTTTAACGCTCCCTATAGGCCATCTGGAGGGCATTAGTGCGCAAACAGACCTTAAGGGCACCTCGGATTTGCAAAATCCACCCATAAAACTATCAAGTAAGGTTAAGAAATGCATAAATCAAGGTTTTAGCCTTCACCTTGGATTGACGGCATGTCAAATGGTCGCCCAGATCTCCTGCAATGGTCCGCGGAAAATCTTCTCCTCTTTAGCTCCAGAATGCTCTCACAAATATCAGAATAGTAAAAATGATGCATGTGAAAGCTGAAAGCATTTCCTTATATTTATTTTGGAGACATGATTTTCTGAAATCATTAAAGAGGAAGTAGTCCATTCTCCATGATTTTTTATCATGCATGAACCCATATGATAGGAATTGCTGCCTTTTCACTGCTTTTTGATGAGAGTATTTTCATGAATGAAAAGCAGTAAAAGTTGCATGCAATTCTCAATAGAAAAAAATTTGAGATATTTTATTGCTCTTTAAAAAATAAAAACCTCTCCGAGTTTTCATTATTACGCTCGTTAAATCCATACGACGATGCTCTAAGCAAATCTTTTTTAATCTTTTTCTAGCTCATTAAACTGAAAAAGACCAAGGGAGCATTCTTTTTAGATGCTTTTTTCTCGTTCTTTAAACTGAAAAAAATCCCGAGCTTTGTCTTTAGGCTCGTTAAAATTTATAAATATAACCTGAGAATTCTTTTAGGTACTTTTCTGGCTCGTTAAACTGAAAAATCCTGAGTACTTGTTACCAGGCTCGTTAAAAATATATGGCAGCAACAAGAGAACTTTATTTTTTGGGATTGTTTCTTGCTCTTAAATCGAAGAATTCCTGAGTTTTTCCCCTCCTTCAAGCTTGTTAAAACTATGAAGAAGGGATGAGTTGTTCTTTTCCCTCTTTTTCTTTCTCATTAAACTGAAAAAAGATACCTTGAATTGTCTTCATTTTACTCATTAGAAATTTTGATGAATGTATTGAGTTGTGACTCATTAAAAATTCATGATGAAAAATGAGGTAAGTCCATCACTTCGTACTCATAAAAAAATGACGTTGACATCTATTGAGAATAGGTTTCTCTTTATCTAGATTCAATAGATTAACTAACAGAAAAGTAACTGATCCGGGTATACTATTAACCTTTTGTTGCACTCGGTTAACAACTATGACAAAGGGACCACCATGGAGTTGCAGTTTATGATCTTTTCAGACTCTCTAAATATAAAAAGACTACTGAGTTTTCTAGTCTGGACTCTTTAAATTACACAAAAAAGATATACAATCACTCTTTTTACAATACTTTTCAGACTCTTAAAACATGAAAACATCGATGAGTTTTCCTGTCTGGACTCATTAAACTAATCAGATAAGGCAGAATGTCCTTCTTTTTGTGGTCCTTTTCAGACTCTTTAGATATGAAAAAATCAATGAGTTTACACTTTTGGACTCATTAAACTAATCAGATGGGGAAAGTGGACAATACCACTATATTACATGTTAGAAAGCATGGTTTGGCAGCAGTCTTTCCTTGAACATGGCACTCCCTCAGATAGACCTCCTTTTGATGGCCTCTCAATATGAACACTACCATCTTATGAGTTTAGCCTATATACCCTGATGTAATTACATTTTTGTATCCTATCACTCTGTATTGTTCATGAGTCTAGTGTTGTCTGGTTAAAACCGTTGTCTTGCCTTCTATTTTTCAAGGGTTACTGATTTGTTTCCTCCATCAACCCATCAAAAATATCATTTCATCATGCCCTCTATTGTTTAGAACTAAACGCTCAAAATATTCTGTTATCACTCAGATTTTCCTTGAAATTGTAAGAAGAAGGAAAGGGGTCTTAGGTAACCACAAACAAACTTTTAAGTACAGAATCTAGCCAATCTGTACTTAGAGAGGGCTCTCTCTTTAGGATTTAGCTTTGTTTTATGGGATATTAGGCTAGTTATAAAAGCTTGGGGAGTTTTTTGATTGTGTTTGGTGATGGAATTCTAGAGCAGATGGATAGAGCAGAGTATCTCAGGCCATTGGGCTATGGAGTCAATTGAAGATGGCTTAACTAGATCAGATTTTTCAACGAAGGAGGGCTTCATAGGTGTTATAGACATTTTTGGGCACTTCAACCCCAATCATAAATGTCCATAAACTGAGGGCTCCTAAGTCCCTAAAAGTGTTGCTTCACTGCCTAAAGGAACAAGGTCAACTGATTACATCATCTCCCAGAAGTTCTCCACTGAAAACTGCTCATAAATGGTCAAAACTGGACCATACTGAAAGCTCAATGCAGAGGGTACGATGCATATCACCTTCCCAGTGTACAAGGTGCGATGGTCGGGAATGGACAAATGGCAGGGACAAAAATGCGAGGTGGAAGATCATGGAATCTTCCAGAAGCTTCCCCTCTAAC
>APFE030236817.1:88433-108631 GCA_000404065.3 Pinus taeda
ATTTAAGAACCTATGACCATTAGAATTATATATTTATTCATTTACTCCTAACATCCTGTTTTTATGAATATGAATGGAATTAAAGGTCTCCATTAGTATTAATTTATTAATAACATAAAAATATTTATTTAAATATATTACTTGTGATACTAATTTTACTTATTTCTAGAAATAAAATAATATTAATAATAAAAATATTAAATTTATTGTGTTACCTTGGTCCTAGGGTCAAATTCAACCTCGTAAAAAGATATTATTAATTGTTTATTTAATAACCTTATAAACAAATAAAATAGGATATTACATAAAAGGTAAGGATTATAATTTTACTAATGAATTAATATACCTTTAATAGTAATTCATACATATAGTTAGTTATTAATTTAACAACCTATGACCATTAGAATTATACATTTATTCATTTACTCCTAACATCCTATTTTTTAGGCATATGAATGGAATTCAAGGCCTCTATTAGTATTAATTTATTAATAACATAAAGATATTTATTTAAATATATTACGTGTGATACTAATTTTACTTATTTCTAGAAATAAAATAATATTAATATTATGAAAATAATAAAAATATTAAATTTATTATTATAATTTGTTACCTTGGTCCTAGGGTCAATTATATCCGTTTTATAGCCGTTTGAGTCTCTGCTCTGTCTATTTAACTTGCTATGCCAGATCTGTCTTCAACCTGTCCTGACGATGAACCACACTAGTTGGTTCGAAACGCGTCGACAAAGGTATTTCTCATGTGATTTACGCTGAAGCTCTTCTTACAACAAAATTAGGATGAACTGGGAATAAATGTTTTATCTCATGTTCAACATAGAAAACGTTCTCTAGACTGTCATAGAGAACTCTACTTGTAGGTAGTGCCTTTGGTGCAGATGCACTAGCTCATGAACTGGCCTGGTTATCTACATATCTAGCCAACTTGTCCACATAGTCTGCATGCCCTCATCAACTTATCATTAATTACTAAAGGACTAGGAAGTCTTTTTCTCTGCAAAATTCCAAATTCTCCATAAAATCATTGATTTCGTCATGCATGTTCTAGCATTTCCTTTCTAAATTCTGCATCAAAGACCTCTTGTCAATACCTTCTTGACTTCTAAAATAGTCACAATTTTGTCTTCATTACCTAGCTCTTCTAGTTGGTACTTATTTTTGTTGTTCAAAAAATTTATTAGCTTGATGGTTTCCTCAGGCTTCCTTCCTAATTCTTCGTTGGTTTTCTGAATTTCTTCAAGAGCCACTTTCACCGATCAATCTGTTCAAAAATTATTTGTATGGAGGACCGAGCATCATTTATTGACTGAGTGATATTGGTCCGAAGAATATTCCTAATGTCTGTTAGGGGATTTTCCAAAGTGAGATATTTTTCTAATGTTTTTACCTGCTGTGCCAAGCCTTTATTCTTCCTTACCTCTTCAGCATAATTGATTTTGGAGACATCATATTTTTGTTGTCAGATAACAAATTTTTCTTTTACCTTCTGCAATTCAGAGACTTGCAGCTTAACATCCTCCATTGACTTGATTAACTCTTCTGTACTCAAACCTGAAGTTTCCGCTGGTGTTTTTCCTGTGCTTGTACCTGTAATTGCTTCAGCTGTGGCCAAAGGGACTTTGGGTGCCAAAACTATTGCCAGTGTTGAAGGGACTGTCGTGGAGACCACTGGTATCACAATTTGAGGCTGAGAGGTTGACTCACTCTGCCTGATTTTCAATGACTTTTTAAATTCTTGTTCAGTCTCCTTCAATTGCTCATTTAGCTTTAGGACTAAGTCCATAAGTTCTTCTTCAGACTTCTTTTGGATGACTTCAGCAGTTTGTGGATGTGTTGTATGGAGGCAACTTTCGCTGCTTTCTCAAGGCAACTATGTCATCATCTTTATTCTTAATCAAGGCCTCTGCAGCTTTTACATCTTTTGGGTTATGGCCCAATCTGATAACCAACCCCTAAAATGATTTGATTCTATTGTCTTTAGCATGTGAGGAGTGTATTTCTAGCTATAAACAAGTAGTTGTATTATTCAAAGAATTTTCTAATCTTTGGGCCATCATGGCTTTAGTGGTTAATATTCAATATACCATTTCCCGTGTTTACTTATGTAACTAAATTTGATCCAAGGGGTGAATGTTCTTGGCCATGGCCTCAAAATAAGTTTTGAGGTAGTCTATAATTGATTTAGGCTGTTATATTTTGGGCTTGAAGAAGCTCATTTGCATCTTACCTTCTTTGATGTCATAGGCCGACATCAACCTAGTTTGATTTGTGGGGGCCATTTTCAAACACTAATCATAGACTTGAGCCCTTGATGGTTCATTTTTTGCCTTTATTTCTTTGAATTTCTTTTTAATATCTAGGTTCTCATTACCTAGAGGCCTGAAAGATGACACTGCAACACTTTGTTGCCTTTCCAGTTCATGTCTCTATGAGCTAGAAGGGGTCTCGTCTGCTGGGAAAGTATGTTGGCTGTCTGCACGTTCTTTTCTTTGACTTTCTGTAGTTTCTTCAAAAAATTCCTCTTCTATATGAACATTTATCCTGTGCCTATTAACACCAGGCTAGTTTGATGGGCCACTGGCAGGGGTAGCTACTTCAGTGTCTCTATTTTTTTTCCTTTCCTCATTCAGAGGAGTCTACAAAATTGGGGGCTCTCCAATATTGACTTGAGTTGTGTGGGCCTGTGTTTGAGCCTGCTCCTGAGAGGTTTGAGGCTGTTTATACATGGCTGAGTGTTCTGTTGCTTGAGTGCTAGTATTGTTTTCTCTTCCCTGTGATGTTTCTGCAAATGGTGTACTGGTCTCTTGTGAATGCTTTTGAGAGGTATCAACTGTCGAGCCACTAGTCTCTGATGCTAGCTCGTGAGAAGTATCAACTAGCACCTGTTCAAAAAAATCTAGGTCAAGTGTCTTTTCTAGATCCTTCATTACATTTTCTATGTTGACCTGCTCACTATCCATTTCTACAAGAGTGCTTTCCCTTCATTCATCCATGTTGGCATATTGTTCAATTTATGGGATTTTGTAATGAAAATAGGGTGATAGTCTATTTTTCATTCTTCTATCATAGATGAAACTGTGAGGGTCATATGGAGTCCAACTAAAGATTTTGCTTAATCTCATTTTCTCTTCTAAGATTTTCTCTACTACTTTTCTTGCTTCCTTAATATTGCAGATGAATGGGCCTAGGTGATCTTTAATCCTTAGTTGTGCCTTCTTCTTAGTCTTAGTGAAATGAATCAAATCTGAGTTTATCATCTATCTATAATATTCCAAAGCAAATACTCTCATTGGAACATGCCTTGGCAGCTTGAATGGGGGGAGCTCACAGCCATATACCCTAATTTCTGTGTGATTCTGGTATAGATACCAATCACCTACTCTGTACTATTTTGATAACTGAAGGATCCTATTGATTTCATCATTAATTCTTAGAGGAGGATTTCCTGTTAGCAAGGTAGTTGTTGGGTGGAAAAATTGGTCAATGAACTAATTATAAGTGCAAGATATATGGAAGATAGAAGTCCGGAAGATGACTGTCCTTGGATTACTTTTCATATCAAGTTTATTGACAGAAAAAGGGAATTTTTCAGACTAATAGTAGAGGATGAGGTGACATATAAAGGAGGAGTACTTGAAAACGTTTTCATTTTCTAGTCTCATGAACTAGTCATGGATTTTCTCAGCAATATATGAAACATAATTATACCTGACAACCGGGGGTTGACCAGGGGTAAAGATGGACAACAAAACTAATACCAACTCATCTACATACTCACTAGTGTTGAATCCCATACTACAGCTATCATATCAACTATGATTTTACCTGTATCTGTGAGGAAATCTAATATATAAGGAGGGGGATCTTTGGGTTGATGCTCTTTCACTATGAAGGCCTGGCAGAGGTGATTGAGTTCAGTTTGGGATAACTTGGTTGATTTTTCAAGAAATTCCCCAAGGGAGATTGGGGTGAGGGCTTGACTATGATGAAATTTCAACATTTCATTGATTAAGTCAACGATTATTGTGAAGAGGACTATTTGATTGGGAGAGATCATTGCTCTGAGGTTGGGGTCATAATTTGCATGGCACTGATGAATTATATCAGGAAAAATGTGCACAGAAGGGAGAAAGTACACCGGAAGGTTGGATTCCCACAATCCTATGGCATCATGGCCATTCAAATGATTATCTTGGTACTGGAAAAACACTTTGAGATGGTCTTTATCAGTAATTAGGTCTTTTATTTGGAAACCTTTATCTGCCAAAGGGAGATAGTCTAAATCACGGTGATGGGTGGTAATGGGTGCAATGCTTAGGGCTACCAAGGTTTCCATTTTGGTTCTTGTAGTTTCAAAAAGCAAACTGAGGTTTTATTTGAAAAACTGGTAACACAAAAGATCTGGGGGACTTGAATTATAAAATTAATAACATAATTATGGTAAATTTTTGCCTTTCAATTAATTTGTAGTGGAAAACAAGTATTTGTAGGGTTTCTTGTCGAGAAATTGGTAAATACCTACTTTTGGGGGACGGGCAACGGAATGCAAGTACTGGGTGTGACTGGATGGATCTGGTTGGCGTCGGCTGCAAAGTTTGAAGTTGATTGGCGGCTGAGAGCTCAAGTTGGTTGACCTCGCCATTTTGTTTGCATGGATGTACAGGTTCGCAGAATAAAATAACAAAATTGAATTATTTTGTTTTATATAAAAAGTCAAAAATTGGCGAGTTTTGGGATTTGGACGGGTGACGTCAATAGATGAAATGATGTTTTGTCATTTAGTTTAGAAGCAGTAAGCAGTTTATATCACACCACTTATGGATAGGGGGTGGTATTTGACATTGGGCCAGTGATTCCATAGAACGAATGACTCGTGCGGAGGTACTATACACAAAACTTCTTTGCGATCGCGTGCTAAGATGCAGTCACAAAGGGTCGTGCAATATGCACAATAGCCATTGGATCTTGGAGGCTTGATCGGACGACCATCGGGGGTGCAAAGTGATGGGAGTCTAATGAGGGCAGGCCCGATATAATTAAGAGTTTTTAGTCATATCGGGGGTGTCGAGATTGGTCGAGAAGGCCACTAATTAACTGTGAGGGTTAATTAATCCCTTTTCAGTTTGGCGAGGGGTTGAGTTCTTAATTAGTTACTGATTAAATAATTAATCCCCATTAAATGTGTCTTATGGCCTTATTTTAACCAAGTGGTGGGATATATAAGTTTTTGGGGTTTTTACATATTTATAATAATTACGGGAATGGGTAACCTTTATAGGGGAACTATATAATAATACAAGTTAGTGGTTAATATGACCGAATGAATGTAAGAGCTTAGTCTAAACATTGTGATATGTATATTTAAACTTAGGCTAAGTAAGAAATGAGGGTTTTTGTGAGAATGTTTTAATTTCCCCAAGTAAAATAATATTTTACTTAGGAAAAGCTTTAGAAAGGGAGTGAGTGACTTTGTGAAGGGGTAATTGTTGAGGAAAGGGATTTAAGTACTTTAATTATTTCAAATTATAGGGCTGAGGGTCCAGTCCCTCCAAAAGTCAAAGAAATGCTCTGAGCCCCTCTAACTTTGTAAGTGCCTTTAGTACTTAGGGGAAATTAGTGAAACTTAAGGGGAAAGTGGATAGGGAGTTAATTATTCTGACTTTTTTTGCTTGATATGCTGTCTCCAATGTGATTTGTGCTTTGTCCAAGTGATGAAAGAAAAATATTTAAGCATTAAACTTAACCATCCACCACACATTTATTCTCCAACCATCATCTACTTACCAAACCTACTTAACCTAGAATTTTTACTTCTTTATTTGGGTGCACTTAGATTGGCAAACCCTTATCAAACTTCTTTTTCTTTTACATGGTAATGCCTATCTAAGTCTACACTTATTACATCCAAGAGCTTAGATTAGACTATTGAGCTCCTTTTTCACTCTACCTATCTACTTATCTACCAAGATTACACTGTTTGGTCAGATCTTTATTCTTTATTTCTACGACATGAAATTGAAAAATGAATTAGCCAAGCTTAAACTATTTGACTATTCATAAATTGTGGCATAAGTGACAGACTGCACACAATTTTTTATTCTACAATAGTAAAAAAGTAGTGTCATTTATACTTGCACACTTTCCTGATCTTTCTTTTTGTTGGGGTTCATTTTTTTTTTCATTTTTTGACCATCTTTTTATTCTTTTGACCCTTTGAATTTTCTTTTAGGGTATACCCTCTTTACATTTTTTATTTTTTATTTTATTTTTTTACAAATATGGAAAACCTTTGCAACAAGTAAAGGTATGAATATATTACATAGCTCATCAAGTCAATCATGATATATGACACCTATTGGTATAGGGGCATAATAGTGGCTCCATTTGAGGGTGGCTTTCCCTAGTGGAAAGTCAAGAACAATAGATCAGTGGCCTTCTGAATGCCTTTGATTGTGTTCTGCAATCTCCTTCTACTTGTTGCTTTATTGTATATATGACAGTGATACTTTTGAAGCTTAGGGCCTTTTCTTCGGGCTTCAACTCCAAAAGGTTACTGTCCAATCAAAACTATGACATTACAAAGGATATAATATGTACATGTTAAGAACATGGTAATATTAGTAAGTAGGATCAACATAATTTTTCAACATTCGACCATTCACTGGTCCTTCCTCTGCTTCTATACCATCTGAATTTTTGAGAAAATATGTATTGTTTCCCTTGAAAGCATAGATGATGTATGGTCATTTCCATAGGAAGTCAAACTTCCCATGTTTCACCTTATCCTCTCTTATGGAATCCCATCTTAACACTTTGTCTCCAAGGTATAAATCTTCTGCCTTGGTTCTTTTATCAAATATCTTCTTAAGCTTTTCCTGCAACACTTGGGATCTTTGGTACACCTCCTCTTTGGTCTGCTGTAAATTGATAGTCTAGTTTATCCTTCTTTGAATTTCATTAAGTTATACTTGAGCTTCTTGGAGTAGTTTCATAACAAGAACACCAAGTGATGAAGGAAAAATAGCTTTCATGCCATATACTAAATCATAAGGACTGGTTCCAATGGATTTTTTGGTTGTAAGCATGTCTGCCTATAATGCATTTATCAGTTTCTTGTTCCAAGCCTTCTTGTTTTCCTCTAATAGTGTTTTAATAATATTAATTAGACTCTTGTTGGAAGATTCATCCAATCCATTCCCTTGAGGGTAATACGCTGTGGAATAGCCCTGTGTAATGTGGTACTTGTTATAGAAAATGATCATCTTTTTTTATTTGAAATTGTAGCATTATCAGTAATGATTTTAGTAGGGCATCTAAACCTGTACAATATATTGGTCTCTAAGAAACCTATGATCACTGTGTCATTGGCTTGTCTGGAGGGGATGGTCTCTATCCATTTAGTAAAATAGTCAGTGGTAGTGAGTATCTATTTGTGTTGGCCTGAGGAGGGAGGATGAATTTCTCCAATGAAGTCAAGACCCCATTGTTGGAAAGACTTTTCGGTAGAAATGGGTTTCAGGGGTAAAGGTAAGAATTTTATTTTTCCTTCAAAATTTTGATATTTATGGAAAGAAGTCACAAATTTCTTCACATCTGCAAACAAGATTGGCCAATAGAATCGAGCTCTTAGGATCTTATCTGCAGTTGATTTCTAATAAAGGTGTCCACCACAGTCTCCTGCATGAAATTCTTGGAGAGCCTTATTAGCTTTATCTTTCAATAAACAATTCAATAAAATTTATTCATGATTTTTCCAAAAAAGAGAATTATCTAAGATACAAAACTTTGAAGCTTTCATTTTTAAAAACCTATTTTTTGTTCTGGATAACCCTAGAGGAGCCTGCAGGTTTTGTAAAACATGAATTACATTAGCATACTAAGGTGAGTCCGAAAAGGCCTGGCTGATTTGTGGAGTCACCATCTCCTATTCGTCATCCAACTCATTTATGTCCAGGGCTTGACAATTAGTTTCTGCCATGAGTTTGGGAAATACCTATCCTTTTATTAGTTTTGTAGGTTTTATCTCAATGTCATACTCTAACATGGTAGCAATCCACTTACCCCTTCTGCCACCAATTCCACCCTGAGTTAAGACGTCTTTGACAACTGCATTAGGCACATAAGCTATCACATGAGAGTATAATATGTAGACTTTGAAGTCTTTGATGGCTTTTACAAGTGAAAAAGCTTGTTTCTCCATGATTTTGTATTTTAATGATGCATCTCTGAGTGCTTTACTAAAAAATGCTATAGGTTTTTCACATCTCTGATCATCCTTTTGTAATAAAACAGCTGCTATGGTGTGCTTTGATGTGAAAGAAAAAATTATGAAGTCTCCATCAAATTGAGGACTTGTAAGGACCAGTGTTCTAGTTAAAGCTATTTTGATTTCTTCAAATGATTGCTTGGATTCTACTATCAATTTGATACTTGAATCCTTTTTTAACACGTCATTTATTAGACTAATTAGTTCAACTAGACTAATTAGTTAAACTAGGTTACATATGAATATTTTCAAAAAAATTGTCTTCCCTAGGAAAGCTTGAAGTTCTTTAATACTTGTTGGATGAGGTATCTATAATATAGCTTCAATCCTAGCAGGATCAATCCGAATGCCATCCTTGGAAATTATATGACCTAAAGCTTACCTTCCTCCATACCAAATAAGGACTTCTTTGGATTCAATGAAATGCCATATTTCCTACGTTTTAAAAATACTTGTCTGAGATGGTCTAAGTGTTGTTGATCAAATTTGGAAAAAATAGTTAGATCATCTGGATATATAACAAGAAAATCATGAATTTCCTTGGCAAAGGCAATGCCCATTGCCCTTTGGAAAGTTTCTCCTGCATTTTTCAGTCCAAATGACATCTTGAGGTACATAAAAGTGCCCCATGGTGTTGTAATTTTTTTTTCTTGGTCATCAAGATGAACCAAAATCTAGTTATATCCTGAAAATCCATCAAAAATAGAAATTCTAGAAGAACCCACTACCCTATGCAAAATATGATCCATCTTGGGTAAAGGATATTTGTCTTTAAGGGAGACCTTATTCATATTTCTTATATCAACACATAACCTTATTTCCCTAGTTTTCTTCCTAGTAGGCACTAAGTTAGACACCCACTCTGAAAATCTGATAAGGGAAATAATCCATGCTTCATACATACGTTTAATTTCTTTTTCAAACAATGGTAATAGCATAGGGTTGATTCTTCTGATTTTTTGTTTAAAGGGATTTTGATTTTCATTCAGAGGTATAATATGCTGAATAATGGAGGTGTCATATGACTTCAAATCTTCGTAACTCCAGGCAAAGACATCCCAGAATTCTCACATGAGTTCAACATATTTTAACTTATCATTAGGAGGTAGGGACTTGGATAGCTTTATCATATTTGGATTGTCCTCTGTACCTAAGTTGTATTCCTCAATATCTGTTTTTAATGGTTCCATATTGGGTTTCTTGGGGATGTCATTGCTATCAAAGAGGTCTTCTAGGGGAGTTAATCCTTTAGGGAGATGATTGTCTTTTAAGTTGATAACTTCTGTTTCTTCTTCAATTATCTCATCAAGGTCTAATGGTTTTAGGTCTTGAATTTCTTTTTGTGTGAATTTTGTGGGATGAAGTATATTTATTGAATTGTTCTCTAAAATATTTGTTTCTACCTCATCTATTTGATTAGAGTTAACATCTATATCAACATCTATGTAACTATTAGAAAATTCTTCATCTAAAGTTAAAAAATTATTGATCAGCTCATCACTATCAAAGACCTGCGAGTTTTTCAGATTATCAAGGATGGCTAGTCTATGCCTAATTCCTACAGTGGACTGATGATTAGGTTCTAAAGGTAATTTGTAGGTGTTGGCAAACATTGGTAGACTATGGGCTTGCAAGTTATATTTTTTAGGGATTGTAGCAAGCTGAGTTTCCGAAAAAAATTGAGAATTTCTATGACTGTTCCTTTGTAATATCCTAATCTAGGATCCCTAGTTAAATATTTCCCTTTGAACTAGTTAATGATTACTTCTAAATCTCCTATGAAAAATACTCTAATTGGTCCTAATCTTTTGACAAGTTTAAGACCCAGCAAGAGATCCTCATACTCAGCCATATTATTGGTGCACTTAAAATTTAATCTGTAGGCATGGCCTTCAGCATGATTGTTTTTTAAATTGTACACTCAAACTCCTGCTCATGCCCCTAATTTATTGACTGAGCCATCAAATTCTAAATTCCAAAGTATGTCATGCACATAATCAGTGTCAGAGATGGTGGGAAATTGTTTAACAGTGGAATCTGGTTTCTCATTATCATCTGGTTTTTCTTTGGTATCTGATATTTCCTAAATCTGAACACTTGATTTTTCTTTTTCAATTTCTTTTGGTTCTGCTGCTAAAACTTTTAAAGCATTGGGAGGATTCGTTTCAGAATTATAAAGAATGAATGAGTCCATATCATAGTGTACTGAGTAGATGGGGAAATTCTGTGATTTTTCCTGACTACTTACTACATATTTCATCAGTGTTTCTCTGTATAGTTTCTTTGGTTGGCCGAAAACTAAGATAGTAGCATAGGACTTGTCTAATTGAAGAGATCCCTGGATCTTAGCACCCTAGGACCTAGATAATAACATGCCATATTTTGGTGGTATATCTGCTACCACTATATCCATTAAAATTGTTTTTACTGGGTATTGAACCAAAGAGACACACAAGTCTTTTATCAATCCTAAAAATTTCACCTGACTCAAATAAAAAGAAAACAGATCTCTGTATGGTCTAGTGATGTTTAGGTCTATATTTTCCATTATAGACTTGGGCATGAGGTTATGAGATGCCCCAGAGTCAAACATGGCATTGTGAAGAATTTTATCATGTATGTTTAAGCTCACATAGAAGGGAGGAATTCCTCCTTCTAAATGTTTTCCATTCACTTATGGGCCAAAGATTAATTCTGGTTGGTCATCAAAAACATTAACTGAGTCTTTAGTTCCAGTAATTTTCAGTGATCTATTGATTTGATTTAGGTAAGAATCATGTTTAGCTAATTCAGATGATGGGACAACAATTTTCAGCTTACCTACTTCAGTTTCCATATTAAAGGGTTTTTCTGTTTGGGATCTTGGATTTCGAATAGTAACATTCTCTCTGTTTTCTATATTTTCCGTGTTTTTCTCCTTTTCAGGAGTGCGGTTATGATTTGTAGTTTCTCTTGAATCAAATTCTGGTGGTTCCTCCACATTTCCTTTAGAAGGAAGAGAAATGGAGGACTGCTTATTATTAGGTTGATTATTAGAAACATATTCAATTATTGGGTTAGAAGGGTTATTGTTTGATCTAGAAGGAATATGTACAGGTGTGGAGACTACCTTACCTTTTATTAGTTGTTTTAGAACCTTTGGCCTATTTTCTTCAGGGACATCAATTCTCCTACTTCTTAGGTTGTATTTCTTATGCACCTCAAAGATGGTCGTGTCATATCCTTCCTTGAAGTCAAATGATTCAGTTGACTAAGTTTGAAATTGTTTAAGAATGTGGGCTTCTTGATCTTCTTGGGTCAGAAAAACTTGTTTTTCATTATTGAGCCCCATCAGATTTATTTGAATATCTTCTACTGGATCTTCAGAGTTGGAAGCTTTTGCGTGATTCTCCTGGAAAGGGGGTCTAATGTTTTGGTCTGGACTAATCTTCCTAGTGTTCTGGTTCTAATTTTTTCGGAAATTAGGATTTCTCCCTGTGTTGGTTGGCTGACCATCCCAAGGAGCTTTCCTTTTAGTTGTTTCCACTCTATCTCCTAATCTATCCATCCCTTTAATTATGGCATCTAAATTCTGTTCAAAGGGTGAGGCTTCTTCCTTTGCTAGTATCCTCCTTTCACTCCTAGCCTTGGCATTTTTAGACATCAGGCTGGCTTCAACACTAACAACTATGCTTTACATATCCTCCAAATAGGGGCCCGTTCTCTCAGTTGGAAGGCCATATCAGAATCAAATCCATCATGGAATTTGATTAAGGATAAATTAGGTGGGGGTATGAAGTTCTGAGGGATGGAATTATAGACATTGTTGAGTCTAGTGCAGTAATCCTACAAAGTTTCTTGTGTTCCTCTCTTTATGTTTTCATACTCAGATAGAATCTGAAGAGGATATTTCTTTTTCTCCCATCGGTTTAATAATTGTATATGGAGAGTTTCTAGGTTGTCTATACTATTTGTTGTTAAATCTCTAAACCAAGTTCTGACTTCCTCGATTAGACTCTGAAAAAATATTCTCATTGGTACATCATCAACATATATTTCATAAATTTCAAAATAATCAGTCATATTTTTGGTGTGTTGTTGGGCTCTATAGGTACCAATACCATCAAATTGAGTGATCTTACTTTGGTAGTCCTAGGGCATGGCACCTAAGTTTGCTGGTAGAACCAAGGTGGTATACCTGTTTGCCATTGCTGCAGATAATGATGGGACAACAACTGGGGTTGGGATAACAATGGGTGTTTGAGCTGTGGATGGAGGGCCATAAGGGGTGATCTGATGCGAAGTGGTTTTTGGTTGAGATGTATGAGGAAATGGTGATGAGCTTGCAGAGGTAGAAGTGATTATAGAGGAATGGCATGTTCCTTCAGTGGTAAGATTGGATTGTATTGAGTTCTGTAAATGTCTATCAATTGAGAAATTGACATCTTGAAGCTGTAATTATTTGATGAACAATGGGTCTGGGATCAGGTCAATTAATTTAGAATCAAATGAAGTCCTGAACAAAGAGGTTTCAAAGTATTCATCATAGTTTTCATCTTTAAGGTGGATCCACCTGACAGGATAGGATGTTGATATGAAGATGGGTCGAGAACTAGCAAAAATTTCTTGTCTATATTGTATCCTAAAAATTCTAGGGATCAGATTAGGGTTCTCAAACACTTGTTGTGGATTGGGATCAGGATTAGCTCTGGTGTAAAGAGTCATTTCTGAAGCCAGGGTTTTAGGTTTAGTTTTTTTTATTTTTCTTAAGCACCAAACAACTTCTATGATTTCTTTAAGATGCTTTAGATTCAAGATTTAGACTTTCTTAAAGATTTGTTATGACTGAGAATTTGGTCTCCCCAGCAGAGTCGCCACTATGTTATCAACAAACAACTTCTATGATTTCTTTAAGATGCTTTAGATTCAAGATTTAAACTTTCTTAAAGATTTGTTATGACTGAGCATTTGGTCTCCCAGCAGAGTCGCCACTATGTTATCACTCAGATTTTCCTTGAAGTTGTAAGAAGAAGGAAAGGGGTCTAAGGTAACTACACACCAGCCTTTAAAGTATAGAATCGATCCAATCTGTACTCAGAGAGGGCTCTCTCTTTAGGATTTAGCTTTGTTTTATGGGATATTAGCCTAGTTATGAAAGCTTGGGAGGCTTTTTGATTGTGTTTGGTGTTGGAATTCTGGAGCAGATGGATAGACCAGAGTATCTCAGGCCATTGGGCTATGGAGTTAATTGAAGATGGCTTAACTGGATCAGGTTTTTCAACAAAAGAGATCTTCACAGGGAAATATAGCTAAACAAAGGAAAAATGGTAACTTGAAAGGATGGGATGGACTTAAAAGGGAAAAAGGGCAATTAAGAATCCTTCAACATGTTTTAAGAAGAGGGAAATTGGGTAATCACTAATAAAAAGAAATTAAGAATTTCTTATTAAATGACCACAATGATAAACCAATAAGCAGGAGTGATTAATAATTCCTTGCTTATGATATCTTAGAAGAAAACATTTAGAATAAAAACAATTTTAAAGACAGATTGGACTTAAGCACTTTCGTAAATATACTTTTTCGTTTTAATATTTAGATATGAAACACAATTGAAATATTAAACTAGAAAACAATAACACATGAGATATAGAATACTTATTTGTCCAATGTTTGACACATGAATCCTGTAAAAAGTCCTTTTCTTTATTTCTTCATACAACCAGCCATATAAGAATCGTCCAACAACTTTTATTTTCCAAAATAATAAGTCTATAGAAATTTCTAAGAATCCACACCCATTACTTCGAATGAGGAAGTACTTTTACAAAAATTTACAACAAAATATCTCTTTAACAAAGAGAGATATAATCTAAGAATCTTAACTATATGTCACATAAAAGTAGAGACATATGTTCTCGAAGATAGAAGCTAAAGTAAACTGATGGCTTTTTGTCCCTCTTTTTGTGATTGAGCTGGAGGCAGGCCCTATGCTTCAGCATCTTGTTGTCATCCTCATAATTTAGTGTTGGTTGTTTACTTTTCATCTTCTTACTGATACTATTTGACCCGTTCTGATACTCTTTACCTGTTTTATCCTTACTTGCCTTTTTACCAAAATTGACCATGGTAAATATTGAAAATTTACTTTTTACTAAGGTAACTCACAAAATCTCTATCATGTCCATCCAATTTGCTTCCGTTGGTATTCTGGTCCTTTGAAGTTTTCTAAATATTTCATCAGCCTCGGTGTATTTGACAAAATTAGGCTGAACTGGGAATAAATGTTTTATCTCATGTTCAACATAGAAAAGGTTCTCTAGACTGTCATAGAGAACTCTACTTGTAGATAGTGCCTTTGGTGCAGATGCACTAGTTGATGAACTAGCCTAGTTATCTGCATATCTAGCCAACTTGTCCACATAGTCTTTATGCCTCATCAATTTATCATTAATTACTAAAAGACTGGGAAGTCCTTTTCTATGCAAAATGCCAAATTTCTCCATAGAATCATTGATTCTTCTTGCATGTTCTGGAATTTCCTTTCTAAATTCTGCATCAAAGACCTCTTGGTCAATACCTTCTTGACTTCTAATATAGTCTCAGTTCTATCTTCAATACCTAACTCTTCTAGCTGTACTTATTTTTTCTGTTCAAAAAATTTATTAGCTTGATGGCTTCCTCAAGCTTCCTTCCTAATTCTTCATTGGTTTTTTGAATTTCTTCAAGAGCCACTTTCACGAGATCAATCTATTCAAAAATTATTTGTATGGAGTACCAATCATCATTTATTGACTGAGTGTTGTTGGTCCAAAGAATCTTCCTAATGTCTGTTAGGGGATTTTCCAAAGTGAGATATTTTTCCAATGTTTTTACCTGTTGTGCCAAGCCTTTATTCTTCCTTACCTCTTCAGCAAAATTGATTTTGGAGACATCATATTTTTGTTCTAAGGTAACAAATTTTTCTTTTACCTTCTGCAATTCAGAGACATGCAGCTTCATCTCCTCCATTGACTTGATTAACTCTTCTGTAATCAAACCTGAAGTTTCTGCTTGTGCTGTTACTGTGCTTGCACCTGTAATTACTTCAGTTGTGGCCAAAGGGACTTTGGGTGCCAAATTTGTTACAAGTGTTGAAGAGAATTCCGTGGAGACCACTGGTATCACAATTTGAGGCTGAGAGGTCGACTTACTCTGCCTTCTTTTCAATGAATTTTATAATTCTTGTCCAGTCTCCTTCAACTGCTCATTTAGCTTTAGGACTAAGTCCATAAGCTCTTCTTCAGACTTTGTTTGGATGACTTCAACAATTTTTGGATGTTTTGATGGAGGCAACTTTAGCTGCTTTCTCAAGGCAACTATGTCTTCATCTTTCTTCTTATTCAAGGCTTCTGCAGCTTTCACATCTTTTGGGTTATGGCCCAATCAAATAACCAACTCCTCCAATGATTTGATTCTATTGTCTATAGCCTGTGAGGAGGCTCTTTCCAGTTGTAACTGAGAAGTTGTATTATTCAAATAATTTTCTAATCTTTGGGCCATCATGGCTTTACTGGTTAATGTTGAATATAACATTTCCCCTGTCTACTTATGTAACTCAATTTGATCCGGGGGGTGAATGTCGTTAGCCATGACTTCAAAATCAGTTTTGAGGTATTCAACAATTGATTGAGCTTGTTGTATTTTGGGCTTGAAGGAGTTCATCTGCACCTTACCTTCTTTGATGTCATAGGCTGACATCAACCTAGTTTGATTTGTGGGGGCCATTTTCAAATACTGATCATAGACTTGAGCCCTTAATGGTTCATTTTTAGTCTTTATTTCTTCTTTTTAATATCTAGGTTCTCATTACTTGGAGGCCTGAAAGATGACACTTCAGCACTTTGTGGCCTTTCCATTTCCTGTCCCTGTGAGCTATAAGGGGTCCCACTTGTTGGGAAAGAATGTTGGTTCTCTACACCTTCTTGTCTTTGACTTTCTGTAGTTTCTTCAAAAAATTCCTCTTTTGTATCAGGATTTAGACTGTGCCTCTTAGCACCAAGCTAGTCTGATGGGCCACTGGTAGGGGTAGCTACTTCCCTGTCTCTCTTTTTGTTCCTTTCCTCATTTAGAGGAGTCTGTAAAATTGGGGGCTCTCCAATATTGACTTGAGTTGTGTGGGCCTGTATTTGAGCTTGCTCCAGAGAGGTTTGAGGCTGTTTAAACATGACTCAGTGTTATATTGTTTGAGTTCTGGTCTTTTTTTCTCTTCCCTGTGATGTTTCTGCAAATGGTGTACTAGTCTCCTGTGAATGCTTTTGAGAGGTATCAACTGTCAAGCCACTAGTCTCTGATGCTGGCTTGTGAGAAGTATCAACTGGCACCTGTTCAAAATAATCCAAGTCAAGTGTCTTTTCTAGATCCTTCATTACATTTTCTATGTTGACCTGCTCACTATCCATTTCTACAAGAGTGCCTTCCCTCCATTCATCCATGTTGGCATATTGTTCAATTTCTGGGATTCTGTGATGAAAATAGGGTGATAGTCTATTTTTCATTCTTCTATCACAGATGAAACTGTGAGGGTCATATGGAGTCCAACTAAAGCTTTTGCTTAATTTCATGTGCTCATCTAAGATTTTCTCTGCTATTTTGCCTGCTTCCCTATTATTGCAGATGAATGGGCCTGTTATGTAACCAACTCACAAAAAGATAGAAAAGATAGATCAACGCCTTAGAATTCAGCCTCTTTGAGAGGTCAACCTCCTTTACATTACACAAATGAATTATTCTTTGATGATTCAAATGAAAAAACCTCCTTTCTTATATATAGGAGTCTAAGGATTCACAATATAACCCAACCGATGTAACAATAATAATATAAAGGCACAAAAATAATAATAGAGTGATTCTATGGGGCACAGTAATAACAATATGGGGACAATAGGGGCTCAACAATATTAATAAGGGATACAACTACAATAGTAATGGGGTAATCCCTTAGTATTCTAGGGGGCCAACCTCCTTTACATTACACAAATGAATTATTCTTTGATGATTCAAATGACAAAACCTCCTTTCTTATATATAGAAGTCTAAGGATTCACAATATAACCCAGCCGACGTAACAATAAAATATAAAGGCACAAAAATAATATAGAGTGATTCTATGGGGCACAAAATTAACAATATGGGGACAATACGGGCACAACAATATTAGTAAGGGATACAACTACAATAGTAATGGGGTAATCCCATAGTATTATAGGGACCTAACAAGCCCCTCTCCTTCAAAAAAGTGTTGTCCTCAATGTTGAGTAGTTATGGATGCTTTTGTATAAAATTATCATCCTCCCATGTGGAATATTCAGTGGATAAGTTCTTCCACTTGACGAGATACTCTGAAATTGATCGATTTCGTAGCTGTCAAGTTCTCGTGTCTGTGACTGCTTCCGGTTCCAATATAATTTTTCCTTTCTCATCAAGTTCTGGCAATATTGTTTGAACTAAGAGGTTGTCACCTATAACCTTCTTTAAACATGAAACATGGAAAACTGGGTGCACTCGAGAAGTTGTAGGAAGCTCCAATTTGTATGCCATAGTATCAATCTATTGCAACACCTTGTACGGACCATAATACTTTGGTGATAATTTATTATCCTTCTTAACTTTCTTGAGGGACATTTGTTTATATGGTTGTAGCCATAGGAATACCCAATCACCTATATCAAAACTTCTTTCGTTGCAATGTTGATCTGCCTGTTGTTTCATTCTATTATGCGCCAACACGAGATTATCCTTTAAGAGTTGGAGGACTTGTTGTTGATGCTCGATGTGATGTTCCGCTGCTTGGACCTTAGAATTTTATCTTAAATATGATGTGATGGATGGTGGCTGATATCCATAAAGTGCCATAAATGGGGTCATTTTTGTTGTTGTATGGAAGGAAGTGTTATACCACCATTCAGCCAGAGGCAACCATTTGACCCATTGTGTCTGTTTATCAGATACAAAGCAACGAAGATATCCTTCCAAACAGTTGTTTACTATCTCAGTTTTCCCATCAGATTGAGGATGATAAGATGAGCTATGAGCTAACTAAGTACCAAGACAAAAAAATAATTCTGTCCAAAAATTTCCAGTGAAAATGGGATCTCTGTCACTTACAATAATCTTTGGGTTTCCATGTAGCTTTTGAATTATTTCCATAAATGCAATAGACACTGTACTGGCTTTAAATGGATGTGATAATGCACAAAAGTGTGCATACTTGGTAAGTCTATCAACTACCACCATGATGACACTCTTTGCCTCAGACTTGGGTAAACCTGTGATAAAATCCATTGAAACCTCCTCCCAACGTTGGCTTCGAATGAATAAAGGTTGTAATAGACCCGGTGTCTTAATTGTTTCAACTTTATTTTCTTGGCAAACCAAACATTCCGCCACAAAATTTTGAATATCTGATTTAAGGCCCTCCCAAAAAAATTCCTTCTTAACCCTGTGGTAAGTTTTTAAAAATCCCGAGTGCCCTTCTTAGGGAGAAGTGTGAAATTCCATAAGAATCTTTTGTTTTAGTTGGGAATTCTTACAGAGGTATAAGCGATCTTTGTACCATAATCAATCATTTTTCCAGCTAAATGTATCCGAGATACTAGAATCTTGTTGTAACTTTCGAATAAGTTCCCACGCTTCTTCGTCATTCTTCCATTCCTCCCTTGCTTCATTTATCCAATCTGGTTGGATAATAGAAATGGCACACAACAATGCTTCCACATCCTCATCTTTTCTTGAGAGTGCATCTGCAACCACATTTTGCTTCCTTTTTTTTGTAGATGATTTCAAAGTCATAACCCAACATCGTTGTGACCCACTTTTGTTGCTCTTCAGAGGATAATCTTTGTTGTAAAAAGTATTTAAGGCTATTATGATCCGTTTTTACCTTGAAGTGTCTTCCCGTTAGGTAGGGTCACCATTTCTTAAGTGCATGTAGTATTGCCAAGATTTCCTTCTCATAAATAGCTCTATGTAAAAAAATTCCCTTGATTAGACGACTTTCAAAAGAAATGGGTCTTTCATCTTGCATTAAAACAACACCAATTCCATTTCCTGAAGCATCACATTCCACAATAAAGGTTTTTGTGAAGTCTAGTGTAACTAAGAACGGTGCTTGGCACATTACCTCTTTAAGATGTTCGAAGGCCTTTGTTGCTTCTGGAGTCCATGAAAATGCATCTTTCTTCAATAATGTTGTTAGAGGTGCTACTATTCTCCCATAATTCTTAACAAACTTGCAATAATACCCTGTCAACCTGAGAAATCCTCGCAAATTCTGTATGGATGTGGGGATTTTCCATTCATTAATGGATTTAATTTTGCTAGGGTCTACCTTAACTCCTTCATGAGATACAATATGACCCAGATATTCCACCTCTTCTACTCGAAAGAAACATTTGGATCTTTTTGCATATAATTGTTTCTCCTCCAATAGTTGTAGCACCCTATCAACATGTTCAACATGATCCTACTAGGACTTGCTATAGATTAGTATATCATCAAAAAATACTAACATAAATTTTCTAAAGAAGGCTTTGAAAATGGAATTCAACAAACTTTGAAATGTAGAGGGTGCATTGGTAAGGCCAAAAGGCATGACCAAAAATTCATAATGACCCTCATGAGTTATAAATGTTGTTTTCGAAATGTCTTCAGTCTTCATTCTCATTTGATGATATCCTGAACGAAGATTCAACTTGGTGAAGTAAATTGATCCATGCAATTCATACAGTAATTCATCAATGACTAGAATGGGAAACTTATCTTTAATAGTGAGCTTGTTGAGCTCCCTATAATCCGGACACATGCACCATGATCCATCCTTCTTGTGCACCAATACTACTGGAGCAGAGAAAGAACTTTGACTAGGTTGAATTATACCATCCTCTAGCATT
>APFE030236819.1:0-17172 GCA_000404065.3 Pinus taeda
CTTTAATCTTTTTCAGAGCATTAGTTAACCTTCAGTTATTATTATTGTTTTTCTTCAGATGATCATAAACAATAATCAACATCAGACAACACCATACAACAATGCAGAAAGATAAGACAAAGGACAGATTTTTAGGTGGAAAACCCCCTCTGGGTCAAAAACTGCCAAATGCTTCTTTAGTAATTGTCTTCTCACTATTAAAAGAAAATTTATGACATCAAGATTTTAGCTACAACAGAGGGAGGTGTCAACCTCCTAATTCACAGGCTACAACCAGTAGGACACTACTAGACCCTAATATCCTATTGCAACTTGAAGGATGCCCCAACACCCTGTAGATCAAGCCACAACTTGATGAGTGCCCCAACACTCTGTTTACCAACTACTGTTGGAAAGAATGCTTCGCTGCCCTTGTTAGTTTATCATCGATAACTGAATGGACACCACAATGCCCTGTGCAAGCCACAACTTGCCCTAGCACCACCCTACCACCCTGAAGTGTTCTCAAGACACAACCTGAAGGTGACTCCAATCACCCAGAAGAGTCGGTAGATCACGTTTCACAATTTTCACACTGGATCCCCCTGTGCCCTGAATCAATATATGAAGATAGTAAATAAGAGAATGTTGCTTTGCTCAAAATGAATATCTTGTCATGTGTTGCAGCTACACTGTTGATCACAACCTTGCTCAATCTAACCACTGCACTGTCCAACAATTGATCAATGCACAATGTTATCCAACTGATCACTAACCAAGTTGTACCAAACAAATCTGTTGATTTTTTGTAGCATCGGATGTGCTCTAGCCATGAAATTTGGTGGAGAGGCTAAGGCACATGAGATCCCCAAGGCCCAGAAATCATTTGGGAAAATTCCACCCAGATGAAGAGATACTAAAATAATTAATATTTTTAATGGGGTTCCTAAGTGTAAACTTAGAAAAATTAAAATATTAATGTGTATTAATATAGTATGGGTGAGAAAGTTCTAAATAACAAGGATCAAGCCAGATCTAATCTTAGCCGTTGATTAGGGACTTAATCTCAGTCGTTGAATCGTCAACAGGAAAAGTATAAGAGGAGGCTTGAGAGTTAGTTGGAGACACACCAAAGAGATCAAGAATTCGATTTTTCGAGGTGAGGTTTGCTGAGGAAATTGAGTGAGTGATCAGTGGAAGTGAGGGGTAGTTCAACAGAGGCAGCAAGGGTTTATGCAGAGGCTAAGGAGGCCAGCGTAGAGGACTTAGAGGGCCAAAGGAGCTTATGCAGAGGCTGACACAAAGGACACATAGAGCTTCTGGGGCTGCGCTGAGGTGATTCAGCGGGGCAGACTGAGAGCAAATTAGCCAGAGAGGGTGATACAATTCCAAAGGAGTGCTTGGAGCAGCTTTCGCTGTCCAGCACAAGGAACAGTCAGAGTCACTGTGGGGTTTTTCATCAAGGTGCTGATTTGCCAGAATATCTATCTCCGAATAGAGATATTGCTGTCAAGGATATTCTTTGAAGGGTGATCCATTTCTGACACCCTAGTTGTATTCAAAATTTGCTTAATCCCACATTGGTTTCTTCCAGGGACGATTGTCCAAATAACAGTGTCCCTTGTGTTGTCTCAATTTATTTCAGTTGTTGATCTGTATATTTTTAAAGGCTACATTTGTGTTTACTTCGATATTTATGTATTTAAATAACTTGTTAATACAAAGAAAAGCAAGAGATAGTAAACCAGAAAATACAGTAGGGGTTTCTGATGTGCTAGATTCAGAAATTTTCACAAAATCAACCTGCAATTGTCACTGTACTGCACTACTCATGTAAGGATAAGCTTCATATACTCATGAGATAGTCAATGTATCATGTTGCCTTGCTGTACAAAATTGCTCATGCTACTACAAATATTGTTGCAACCATCTGGCACTGCTATAAGACAATGGCACAAACCAAGGTGCCTCAAGTCATCCTTATGACCTGCTACCAATGCTCTCAAGATTTGTCCACAAACAACTACCAGCATAAGTCTAAACACTATTGTTCAGCTAGTGAAACCCTACTATCCATCTTTATGTCAATATGCTCATACAACTAGATGATATTGCCTTCAAGACCTACTTCCCTTCAAGGTTACAATTGTGTCACTATAAACAAATCCCTAGATCATCACTCTCATAGGTATATGTACCTCAATCTATAGGTCATAACAAAAGGTATATTTTATAACAAGGGTGAAGTTTTCAAGAACTATGTCAAATAATGGTACTACTGCAGTGCTTCTTTTTCCTAGAATAGTCGCTGACATATTGTGTCATAGTCAAGTAAAGTTAAAGTCAAACATCTTCACTGTGTCAATCAATGTTTTTAAGCAAATGTCATGCATCTATATGTCAGGTCCACTAGTTATATAAAGTCAATTCATACTTCAATTTGTCAAGTAAAAGTTATGTTCTTATGTTAATGTGTCAATGTGTCACTTGTTGTCCCATCACCCATCACTGAATCATTAGATAAGGATAGTGCAAATCCTAACAGGTTGTTAAGGCAAGTCTCACAATAATGTCAATTGTAGTGTTACCAGTCAGGTATATCATATGCTTAGCTGTTGCATTCAAGTCTTTGTACACTCTAGTTGTCTCAACAATGTTTACTGACATAAGGCCATATCAATGGACCAATGTCAACTCAACTCTGTGAAAATTCCTAGATCTAACAATCTCAGGAATCCTACTGCAACCAAATGAATCTACTTCACCTTGATCGTAAACTACATTACAAACTTATTTCAGATTTCTTCTTGAAACATTGAAGTAAATTACTGAAGCAGCGTACACCAAATTAAATATGATTCTGAAACATAGAAACTGAGCAAGGAAATACAAACACATAGGACACCATTATTTTGGACAAATGTCCTTAGAAAAACCCAAGTTGGGAAAACCGGTGCAGCAGTGAGGGTTTTATTTTTATTATGCAGCAATGAAATTTGAGTACATCTATGGATGCCCAACTAGCAATCCAAACAGCAATAAAATCTGACAGAGATATTCCCTAAGCAACCGTGGCACTCGTGTTGCCTGCAGTCATGTTCCTGCACTCACACGTTCCTGCACTCACGAGTTCCTGCACTTGCGCGTTCCTACACTCGCGTGTTCCTGCACTTGTGAGTTCTTGCTCTCACACGTTCCTATACTCGCGCGTTCCTACACTCACGAGTTCCTGCACTCATGTTCTCTTACACTTGCGAGTTACTGCATTGTGAATAACTCAGCCTCTTGCTACTGCCTCTTCGGATCGCTGTCCTTGCCCCTCTACTACAAAAGATCTCTTCAATCAAAATTTCCTCCTGAGAACTTCTCACTTCATAGATTTGATCTCTTGATCTCTCAGTGTATTTTCCAAATGACCCTCAAGCCCCTTCTTATATCTTCCTGTTGGACAACCAACGACTTAGATTAACTTCTAATCAAAGGCTCAGATCATTTTGACTTGATCTCTATCTTTATCTAGAAGATTCACCCTCAATTAGATTAATACCTGTTAATATTTTAATTTTCCTAAGTTTAGACTTAGGAACTCCCTTAAAAATATTAATTATTTTAATATAATTGTCTCTAGGTGGAATTTCCCAAAACAATTTTTGGGTTCTTTGGAATGCATGTGCCCAAGTCGCCCTGCAATATTTGAGGCTTAGAGCGCATCCGATGCTACTCCAAATCAACAAACTCTAACTAGTTGTAAGACATACATTAGTTATTGTTGTCTTAAGTTATATTTCAGGGGTCATGTCATTGGGACAGTTACAAGAGTTGTTCACAACATGTCAACTTAAGTTAGGTCAATGGATCATGTCAATACATTATCACACAAATATTGTCATGATAATGTCCTAGTCTAGTTGTCAAGTCTATACACAAGTTGTTGTCACACGTGCATGTCTATATTCAAAATTACAATGTCTCAAACAAGTGTTGCTGAAATTGTTGCTTCATGCCTTCAAAAGTATATGATAGGTATGCAACATAGACTACCTGGCTTGGTGCACAAAAGTTGGCTTTAATGGATGCAAGTCAAACCATATAAATGCACCTAAAAGATTACAACAGTTAGGCCATCTCAACGTGTTGTTCCTTAGGGCTTGCACAAATATGATGCCCTCAAATATAATTGTTACAGGTCTACTAATCCTTAAAGCCAGCGAAACATTGATAGTCCATAACCCAATCCATATACCAAGTCCAAAAACTTCCTAGATCACTTAACAAATTCTGCTTTGTATTGTGCATAGTCCTTCACTCCTACTCAAGAGACGAGATTTTTAGGATAGAAGGATGCCATAGTAAAGCGCTGAGTTGTGTAGAGAGACCTAAAAGAAATTTGCAAGAAGGCCTAACAAGAGAATAGGCATGTGGTTAGTTTAGGATGGTGAGGCTGAGGGTTATAGAGCAGCTTGGAAGAAAGGTCGAGGCTTCTTATGACCAAACCCTAATACCCTAGCCACAAGGTTCTGCATAAAAGCACTAATGCCCAGCCAAATTCAATCAAAGCAATCAACACAAATACTTACCTTGAAGGCCACGTGGAGGAAGAAAATTTTTGAGTCAATCAACAAGTAATCTGCTTCCCTAGCTGCCTCAATGAGAGCCTTTGCTGTCTTATTTCAAGAGGCCAAAAATTGCAAAGAAATACCACCGAAAATTTCAAAGAAAGATCTTGATAAATCAATGTGTTTTGAGAGGCTTTAAGGTCTCTCTCCTTTTATAGAGTTTAGAGGGGGCTTCATAAGTGACCGTTATAGGACAAGGAAAGTGTTTCATGAAGGGGTTATAACATTAAAATTTTAATTAAGTGACGTCTTGTGTGTTAAGTAAGAAGGGTCATGAGCCTTATGAGTGAAAAAGGTCGTGAGTCTTATGAGTGAAAGATATTAGCCTTTACAATATGAGGGATACCTTTTATGAAAAAAATAATTTAATACTCTTCCTAATAGTCCTTAAGGTATGGTTAATTTATTCTATAAGTACTATAAATTTGTTTGTTTATGCCCTAAGAAAATTTTACTTGCCTACAAGTATTTTCAATACTACTAGATTTGAAATCAATGATTGGCTTAGTGCATGTGGTTCCACCTAGGTCGCGAAGTCAATGATTGGTTTACTACCTTTGGTTCTTGAATTTATTCAACTTATATGTGGTGATATTATGGTGAGATTATGGTGAGAATCCATGTCATATATTGACAATTGTTGGTGAATAAAGTGTCATGTCTCTACCTCGTGGGGTTTTAACCCACAAAATTGGGTCTTCAACTTCAACCTCAATTTTCTCTCAAACCAGTAGGAACCATGAGGCGTACCATATATCAACGGAAACATCTTTTCGAGGAGAATCTAATGACATAGATTTCTAACCCAAACTCATTGATTTGACCCACCAAAAACCCTCGACAAAGTCGGGGTACATCATCTGTATAGGGAACCCAAACCCTAGGACTTGGGTTTTCAGCCATCCAACAATATAGTTGCTATTTTGATGTAATCCGACAATTACTAAGAAGTGTTAATTAACCATTTGACATCAATGACTGGTGTTTTTAGTCAAAGTCAAACCCAATCAACTCCATGGGTTCACATTAATGACAACACCATCCAACATTCCTCTCAATAGGAGAAGTTTTGGCCTTGGTTGATCACCTATAACTTGCATCCTCTTGTCTCTTTGTTCTTTATTGTTTGGTAGTTGTTTGATGATAAGAACGCTAACTATAATCAAGTGAAAGAAGAAGATAATCAAGCTAAGTAAAATTACATCACAAGCAGTTACCAAAGTAAGAGAAATCACCTTATGTGTTGCCCCTAGATTTCTCAATAGAAAAATCCACTATGTTGACTTGATCCTTGGCTTCATCGTTTCCAGAAAAATTTGAATCCTTGATGATGTTGCACAGATCCAAAGCAAGAATACGTTTTTCTTGATGGATGAGTTGGATGGACCATAAAAATATTTTGTAATTTTTCTCCACAAAAAATTCTCCTTCAAAATAACTACTTGGACCAAAAAAATTGATTTCCTTGAGAAATTAATTTCTTCTGAGTCAATGAATTTTTTGTGGGACTTTTCCTGCTTGAATCATGGAGATTCCTTGACTTTTTTAATTTATTTCCTTCTTGGGAAAGTCCACAACCCTTTTTAATTATTTTTGCACTTGGAGAGAATTTTATTTTCACTCATTTTAATTTTTTGACCAATTTCTGGCTAATTATTTTGTGATTTTTTGCCAGAAAATAGAAATAATGGCTCTAGAGGGGTTTAAACATATCTTTCCACCCTCAAAGTGTGTCTACATAGAAATTATAGGAATTGAGGTGTAAATTTAAGTACTCATACCCCTTATAACTTCTATAGACAACACTTTTTTGCATCGTTACATCAAATATTACGTAAAATCTCATTTTAGAAGGGGAATTTTGACAACTAAAAATTTGACCTCTAGACACAACGAAATTCTACAAGACTTTAGATATGATCTAGTATGACAATTTATATCAACTCTATGCACTAGGACTTACCTAAGACTTCACCATCGAGCCCCACTCTAGCTTTGGGGTATGCGTGGGAGAAAAACTTAACTAATTATGTGTTGAAAAACACAGATAATGAGCTAAGGAAAAAAACTCCCTAGAGTGAAAACTCTTTAGCAAAAAATCAAAGGCTACCTAGATGTGTTACATGTTGAAAAGTGTAACTAGGTTTGGTCTCCATAATGACATGTAATTATGATTTTACGTAAAGAGATGTAAAGAAGAAAAATAAATTTATTGTATTGCTTGCTTCATGGGTTTCATGAACAAGAGATTTTATTTTTTCGTCAAGACTCCCATTGAGAGTTGTGAGAATTTTTGAATCTACAAATCAAAAATCCTACTGCAATCACTGATTTATCATCTCCTACTTGTTCTTTACATTCAACAAGTTATTTAAATATTTAAACAGCGATGAAAACACTATTGCAGACTACACATACATACAAATCATGAACTGAAATAAACTGAAACAATCGCACAAGGGACACCGTTATTTTTGGACAATCATCCTCGGAAAAACCCAATTCAGGAAAACCGGTGCAGCATATAGAGGGTTTGTATTATTAAGCAGATTTCTGAATACAACCAAGGTGCCAAATCCGGCTCACCCAACAGAGAATAAACCTGGCAGAAGTACCACTATCTGAAGATAGATATTTTGATAATTACAGCGACTTGATGATCAAACCCCATAGATGACACTTGATGTTCCCAGTGCTAGGCAACGATGGTTGCTCCAAGCTCTGCATTGGAACTGTGTCACCTCCTCTAGGAGTTGTGTCACCCTCACACTGAGCCTCCCTTGCTCAGAAGTCGATATGTTGAACTGTTGCTCTCTCTGCCCTACTGAAATCTTCAATGATGCCTCTAAGGGACTGCGTCAGCCCCTCTAGCTTCTGTGTCACCCTCTCTGGAGCTACACTATCTCTCCTGCTGCTGCTCTACCTCTCTGTTATGTATTCTCAGCCTTGGACTGAAGTCCCTCTGCCAAACTACCCCTCTCTCACTACAACTCGGATCACTTAGCTCGACTTTCTCAACAAACCACACCCCAGAAAAATCAAACTCTTTGATCTCTTGGTGTATCTCCAACTGACCCTCAAGCCTCCTCTTATACCTTTTTTGTTGATGAATCAACAGTCGTGATCTAATCTCTAATCAATGGCTAAGATTAAAACAGACTTGATCCTCGTCTCTTAGAACCTTCTCACCCATATTTTTATTAATACACATTAATATTTTTATTTCCCTAAGTTTAGACTTAGGAACCCATTAAAAATATTAATTATTTTAATAACTCCTCATCTGGGTGGAATTTCTCCAAACGATTTCTGGGTTATGGAGATCTCATGTGTTCTAGCCCCTCCACAAAATTTCGGAGATAGAGCACATCTGTTGCTACCCGAAATCAACACTCCCTCTTAGCGAGGAATGTGCTCTAGTAATACTTCTCAACATAAGTACTACTTTGATCCACTGCATTGGTCCTCTGTGTTGTTGATGCTTGGCCTACTGCCCTTCATCCACTACATTGTTGCTTCCGGTACTGATGCCCATGACTCTGCCACAGTCACTGCTACATCTGAACTACAACTCCCTCTCAAAATGCTACATCATGCTTCCCATAGCACTGCCACTGCTAATTTTTGTGTTGCAACTCAGTTGTTGAGAAGTAAGCAACTGAAAGCTCACCCAAACACTAACATGTTGGTCAGTATAGATGCCTCGTGATGCTGAAGCTACCTCTGTTGCTAGTCTGTGCTGCCCCTCTACTGCTACTGTGTTGCTGCAAACTGCTCTGTGCCTCTCACACTGCTACAACATCCACTGCTCTGCCTAAGACTTTGGCACTCTAGCAATGCCACTGTCGCTCCATCACACCTCGCTCCAACCGACACCCATCATTTTGCTATTGTTGTTAAGGGCTCCCGTAGCTGTATGTGATCCAAGAGTTTGGGCACCTCAAGGATCCTGCCTCTCATGCAGTCCTCTCAACTACAACTCCATGTCGCCCCACCTCTTCTCCAGAGGCGTATGAGCACTCATTGCACAATCGTCATCCTTGCCTTCCTTGTTCGTTTTCGCTGGATCAGCCTTTGATTTAGAAACTTCCCCCTTGCCCTTCTTTCGGGGGCATTGAGTGGCATAATGTCCCATCTCCCTGTTGGCCTTTGAGATAACTCTAGGTCAATTAGTTATGCCAAAGCATCTATAATGCGTTGTTGTTTTGAATGGTTGGATGACTAGTGAACAATTTATAAACATGTGCTTTAAACTCAGATACATTTCCAAGTAAAATAAAAGGTTGTTCTTTAACTGCACATATTTAATTTGATTTTAATGGGGTGGAAAAGTAGAGCATAAAGAAGTATAATTCATTTAATATTCAAACTGAATACTTAACAAACTATAAGAAGAAATTAAGAAAACAGTGTTTACTTAATCAACAAAATATAATTAAATTGTTACAGAAATCTCATGTAATCTATATTCAAAGAGGAACTTATAATAACAAACAGTTTTGTAAATTATTCTCTTATTTATAATCACAACTCCACAGAGGATTCAAAATGAGACTAAAACTCAATCAAATTTTGAATCGGATAACTGTAAAAGACTTAATTTATATGAAGAAAACATAATGAATGAATAACATGAAATAGAACTCACTGAGAAACAGAGCATATGAGATAAATCCAGAATCCTTTATTATTCCAAAAAAAATGCTCCAGCTTAGTACAAATCTTCTTGATAGCTTGTTCAATGGTTCAACCCATAATAACTCAAAGGAGTTATTTATACAAAAATTTGAAAAAGATCTACAATTTGTTGGAATAACATACTAAAATAGGACAAAATTACAAAAATAGGACAATTTTGTACGAACCAAGAAACTGCTGAAGAGGTGGCTCTATATTTTGGGAATTTGCTGATGATCTAGCCTGAAAAAGCTGATGAGTTGTCATACTATTAGGATCAGAAATTACTCAATTGTTTCACACAATTGATCCCATCTTTGTTCACTTGGGATTTCCAAATTCACCATCTTTCTAAATGTTTCATCCACTTTTGTATACCTCTCGAAATTTGGCTTGTTGAGGAACAAATGTCTAATTTCGTGCTTGATGGTCAAATCAAACTCCAAGGCTTCCAGAAAGGCCTTCCCTGTTATCTGTCCTTTGATTCCTGCAAACTTGGCTCTGTCCACTGCAATAGTATACAATTTCTTGCAATAATCTTCTAATTTGATCAACTTATCATTTAGGTCTACCAATCTTGGTAGTCCTTTTTTATTTAAAATATTAAACTTTGAATGAAACCTTTGGACAGCAATATCCAGGGTTTGATATTTTTTTTCTAACTGGTTAATCGAATTCTTCTTTTGTAAGACCTTTTTGATCTCTAAGATGGTAGTTGTTTTGTCAGAAATATTTATTGCTTCCAGCAGTTCTCTGCTTTTTGAATTTAACACCTTTATCATATCTATGGCTTCTGCTAGCTTGGTCTTCAAAGTTGCTTTCTGTTCTTCTATCACTGATTTGCATTTGGTGATGAGCTCTTGTTGTTTAAAAATAATTTGTATGGATGGCCATACATCTGTCATAGATTGGTTGATGTGTGTCCAAATATTTTCCTTGGCATGAGCCAAAGTATCTGCCATTAGGGACTCACTTTCCAACTACTGGATCTTAAGTTCCAATCTATGGGACTTCTGCATCTCCTGCACATACAAAGTATCATTCTTGACTTTCTGCAATTCTAAACTTTGGAACTTTTGCAGTAACTTCTCATTTTCCTGTTTCTGTATGGCCAATTCTTGTGATAATCTTGTTGGATTAGCTGTTGTTGATGTAGACTCAATGGCCGTTGATAATGAACTAGGTTTTGTACCTACAACTGCTATGGGGACTGCTATGACTGGAACCATAGCAAGTTGTGTTGTTTCTTTCTCCTTTAGTAACTCTTCAAGCTGCTCTTCCATTTTCTTTAGCTATATATTTGCTCAATAATAATCTTGAGCATGTCCTCCTTTTACTGTTCATTTTCTGCTATGTCCTTTGTTAGAGGATCTTCTGTAGAGGGTAGCTTCAACTGTTTCTTTAACGCAGCAATGTCTGCATCTTTCTTTTTTAGGAGTAACTCTGTAGCTTTGACATCTTTGGAATCATATCCTACTTTAATCACAAAGTCCTCCAATGCCTTTATTCTTTTATCTTTGGCTAATGAAGAATTTTTTTCTATCTTGAGCTGAGATTGAACATTAGATAGGGCAGTCCTAAGTTTGGAAAGAGACATAGTTGTAGTTGTCATGGTGGAAATCAACATCTCACCAGTTTGTCTGTAGATATCCATCTAGTCAATTGGATGGATTTGACTAGTATAAAATGAAAACACAACCTTTTTATAATCTGATGGAGACATAGGAAATGGGATTTGGGCTTGCAAGAAAGCCATTTGCATTCTGCCTTTCTCACTGTCAAAAGCAGAAAGAAGTCTATTCTCGGAAGTTGAGGTTTTTCTCCAAAATTGGTTGTATACATTAGACTTCAAAGTCTCATTCTTCTGTTTAATCTCAAGGAACCTTGAGAAGATGTTCTGATCATCTAAGGAACTGGGTCCTATGGACTAAATGATTTCTAGAGGCTCCCTAGAAGGTGAAGTTGTAGGAGGAGTGGTTGAAACACTAGCTCCCGCTGATGTAGAAACTTTTGAATCTCTGAGATCAATTATTACTGGTTGATCTTCTTTTGTTGATGTGACCAAGCCAACCTTTGGCTTCTTCTGTTGTAGAATGAATCCTTTCATAATCTCCTCAGTAGATGAAGTCTCCTCTCTCACCCTTTTCTGTTGCTTGCTCTAAGCAACTGGAGTCTGTTCATTGGGGATGGATACCACCTGGTCATCTGCCTCTTGAGGTGTCCCATCAACCCACTGCTCTTGATTCATGAACTTTTCTATTTCTGGTCTTGGAGTATGATTATAAGGAGTCATTTTTAATTCAACTCTCAAGGCAGAAATAATACCAAAAGGGTCATAAGACCAGGTAAAGCTAGGCTAGAAATTCATCCTCTTTAACAATGCATCTGCCTCAATACCAGCTGATCTGGTGTTGCAAATGAATGATCCAATCTTTGACTTAATTTTGAACTGAGATTTCCTTTTGCCTGACAAAAAGTGTGGGTCATCCATGTTGATCATCTGCGTAATATATTCCAGAGAAAAGATTCTCATAGGAACATACTTGGGCATCTTATATGGTGCAAGCTCGCAACCATATATCCTTATCTCTGTATAGTTCTAATATAAATACCAGTCACCAATTTTAGTCTGCTCACTCAAGTGTAAAATCCTCTTTATCTCGTCTCCAATCCTTGGCTCTGTCTGACTGTTGAGAAGTTGTGCCACTAGATGTATGAATGTATCTATAAAATCTAAGAATGAAGAGCTTGTTGAAGTGGTCCTGACTTTTTCAGTCTAATGAATCACTGATTGATTCATTCCTTGATCATCTTGTTTGCTGAGTTTGATGGGCAAAAGATCTCCCTGCTGAAAAAGAAACATGTGAACAATTACAGAGTTGTAGGTTAACACTCCTTGTATAGTGAGATTCATAAGTTGTTCATGTATAGTATCAGCCAGGAATTGACTGTAAGTATACATGAATGTTGGTTGCTGATATTTGTTGAAGATGGAAAGGAATCCAAGGATGGGTTCATCAACAGACTGGCCATCTGGATATCTTGACAAGTATGAAAGCAGAGAAATACAATGTCTAGAGGCTTTAGGAAACATGGAAGATGGGTAGGGTGGATTCCTTTTTGGTAATTTTGCATCCTCAGTTAAAAAGATTTCAAAGATTTGGGCTCTTTGTGGAAAGGTTAGCTTATGGTACAGATACATAAGTGTTGCTCATGAAAAATGGCTGAGAGCTATGTTGCAGGAAACGTTGGGGGGGGGGGGGCGTTTCCTTGAGGAAACAGGTACGAAACGCGTTTCCCGCATTTGGTACGGCCGTGAAACGCGTTTCCGGCCATATCACCACGTTTCCCGAAATGGAAACGTGGGTGGTACGGCCAGAAACGCGTTTCACGACCGTACAGCGCCACGTTTCCAAAAAATCAAGTGTTTTTTTTAATTTCTTTTTTTTTTAATTTGTTTTTAATTGTTTCTAGTGGGTTCTAGAAGCCTGTCTAAACTTATAAAAGAGAAGTTTGTCTCATTCTCTCATCACACTATTCAGCAAGTCGTTTCTCTTGGAGACTGGCAGTTGTTTCAGCTAGGGTGTTTTGAGCTAGTTTCGTAGGGGTCCAGAATACAACAGTGGTCCTTCTAAAGAATGGGATGTGGAGGCAGAAAATCCTGATTTGGAGCTCTCTCTTGCTGCCCTGAATATTCAGGACGAGTCTGGAAGTGGAATTGGTGATCTTCTTCAACACCACCATCCACTATTGAGCATTGTGCTGCTTCTATTTTTGATGAGGATTGTTATGATGAGGATTAGTCTTTTGTCTCTATAGTTCTTGCAGCCTTATAGTCTTTATTGTACTTGCAGCCTCATATACTAATATAAATAAAGGCTGATTTTGAGATTTTGCCCTTGAATATATAATAAACTTTAATGGTTGCTTTTGGATTTTCCTATATTTTTATTTTCATTATGTGATCATTCATGACTCATGAGTAAATGTGATAAAAATTTAATCTTAATGTTTAAAACTACATAAATTATAATGTATCATTAATGCTTTATGATGCACATATAATATATTTTTAAAAATTTTTAACATATATATATATATATATATATAATATATTATATATATAATATATATTATAAAATTTGCGTTTCCCCGTTTCCTCAAATTTGGGGAGGTCGCGTTTTGTATCGCTTCCCGTTTCGGAAACTCGTTTTCGTTTCCCCGTTTCGTGCAACTTAGGCTGAGAGAGTCTAATTGAGGAATTAGGAGCATCTGGTTTATGCTTTCAGCAGAGATGGTGATCAGAATGTCTCCATTCTGAACCACCACTGCTCTTTTTACAGGGCCATATTTGGCTTGTCACCAGATAATCAAGTTAGGGAAATCATGAGTTTTTGGGAAGCTGAAGAAAGGCAACAATGATTCCTAGAATCTGATTGGGTCTTGCTAGTCAAGGTATTTTTGTTTGAGCCATAGGTGCAATTCATGGAAGTCGAACTCACACTTGGCATCTGCAATTTTGAAAAGGGAGTCAGCGAGGGGAATATGGTCCAAGATCGATAGGGGTGGTGATAGCAGCACTTTCTTCTGTACTGTGCTTTTTAGCTTTCCCTTTTGGGGTCATGCTGACAGACAAAAGAATGAGGTGATTGGCTAAATGGATTGATCAAATGGCAAGAAGTTTTGCGTAGGAAACTGTTTCACCTGCAAATAACAGTAAAAATTCAGACGAAAGTGACAAAGAGACGAGTTTAGGTTTATTTATAATATGTAGGGTTGGGCTAACGGTTTATTTCATGACCGTAGTGGCTTTAATGTTTAGGAGCGGAGCTGCAACGGACGAATAGAAACGGTAATGACAACAGGGAAATGGGCATGTGAGGTGGTGGCGGATAGAATGACCTGGCAACGGGCATGTGAGGTGGTGGCAGATAGAATGACTTGGCAATGGGCATGTGAGGTGGTGGTATTGTATTAGTTAAGGGGTAACGGTCAAGGCACGGGATGGAGGACCATTGACGGAAGAAAACCATGGTGGATTTCGGAGGGGTTAGTGAATGGTTTGTGGTTTCGCGCCGGGGGGGACGAGGGAGGGGTGCGGAGCTATGAGATGGTATGAGATGGTGACACGTAGGGTTTGGACGTCCACCATTAAAACCACTTTGTGGGACCCCCCCCCCCCCCCCTCACTCGTTAACGAGAAATGGTCGAGGGGGATGCGAAGTCTCTCCCCGCCATTGATCTGGGCAGGGAGTGAATCCACCATCTGATGATGCACGCTGTTTATTTTGAGCCCACAAGAAGTTTTGTCAACTAGCAACTTTGTTCTAAACAACATATATGCGCTATATAACATAAGCTTAATGTCAAAAGATTATAACAAAGATTAATACCTTTTTAGGGGAAACTAATCATTAATTAATAAAATTTAACATTTCTATTGTGTCGCGTTTAAACAAGAAACCATTGAATTTATTCTATTTGAAACGGAAGCCTTTATTTTCTTTTTGCTTCCCTAACATATTTTGTTTTCTTTTGCCTCTATTCTTTAGGGCAACTAACTCAAATTTTATTTGATATGGATATACATAAGATGTACAACTGTCCGAAGATTTTTATGATTTTTCTTTCTTTTTCATCCACATCCTAACTTAACATTTTGAATTATTTTTGACAAATATACTAACTTGTCAAAGCCAAATGATATTACAACACTCCCCACAGTTGAAGCAATTGACCTTGGTGATGTCCTTCTTCTTTCCCTTCTGCTACCCTTGATGTCCCGATGATGCGAGAGTTGCATCCTCCTCCTCCTTCTTGATTGGTGATCCCTTGCCGCTACTCCTTGCCTTGGTCAAACTCCTAAGCTCTTCTTGTCGAAGAGCTGCCCACATCTCCTCCCAACTAGGGAGAGTTGCTTTGCCCAAAATACTTTGGAAAAACGTCTCCCAGTCCTCAGTGACTGCATTCAGGGCAGTCCTAACCATGAACTCAGGATCTGGTGTAGACCCCATGAAAGTCAATTGATCGCGAATCTCTTGCAACCTAAGAAGGAAGGCATCTATCTCCTCTCCTTTCTGCATCTAGTATTGTCTCAACTGATTTTCTAATAGCATCTTTTGTTGCACGAAAGAGCCCTGGTACAAGGTGGTCAAGGTCTCCAACATCTCCCTTGTTGTTTCCTTCTCAGCAATATGTGGTACTACATGATCTTTGACCATGTCTAGGATCATGCACTTTGCCTTTGCCTAGGCCTCCTCGTATTACTTTGCTGCATTAGCGTCATCAAAACAACAATCGCTTTCAAGGCATAGTCCTTGATGCGATGTTTGTCTAGGATTGCTAGGATCCTGGCCTTCCAGATAATTGGAGGCTCCATCCAATATTTCTTGATCCCTCAACCCATTCATAGCCATCTCTACTCAAAAATAGGATTTGCTCTCTTCTGCCTCTCATGTTGTCAATCTAGCAAGACATGGATCTGGATTTCTTTGGTGCTAGAAATCCTCTAAGGAACAAGCTCCTCTGTAGATTCCCTTTGAGCCGTGATTTCCCTCTCAGAAATCCTCCAGCCAACTGTCGAATCACTTCCTCTCCAATACTCCTTTGCTGCTGCAACCTGGATCAAGATTTCTTTGGCTAGAAATCTGTCAAGGCTGTGACTGCCTCTACCTTGGCTTTGTTTCCACAAACACTATTCTGCACCAACAGAAACAGTGTCCCCCCATCTTGTCAAATCGAATCTGCTCTGCTCCCCTAGCCCCGACAATTGAAGTATCTGAGCTCCTCTAGCTCTGCACAATCACTATGTGAGTTGGATCAGCTCCTCTTGGCCACTGCATCACTCCTTCCTGGTCCGGAAAGATGATGTGGCTCTGCATGAGCCTGAATTGCCCCTCTGCTTTTGCGCTAACCTGGACAGTTGACGCAATAACTGTGTGGGCTCCTCCCAGCTACTGCGTCACCCTCACTTGGCTCAGAATGTTGACGCAGGCTCTGTGTGAGCCTCTACGTCACCTCTTCTGCACTACGTCACTCCTTCTATGTCTCGAGCTCTGGAACAATGCTATCTCTCAAGATAGCTTCTCTCTGCAGCAAATTCTTCTGGATTTCTTGGCTAGTGTCTTCAGTCTACTATGATCTGCAATGCTTTGATACTAGGTGATAATTCTGAATCTACACATCAGAAATCCTACTGCAATCACTAGTTTATCATCTCCTACTTGTTCCTTACAATCAACAAGTTATTTAAATATTTAAACAACGATGAAAACACTATTGCAAACTACACATACATACAGATCATGAACTGAAATAAACTGAGACAATCACACAAGGGACACCGTTATTTTTGGATAATCGTCCACGAAAAAACCCAATTCAGCAAAACTGGTGTAGCCTATAGAGGGTTTATATTATTAAGTAGATTTCTGAATGCAACTAGGGTGCCAAATCCGAATCACCCAACAAAGAATAAACCTGGCAGAAGTACCTCTATCCAAAGAGATATATTTTGACAATTCTAGCAACTAGATGATCAAACCCCACAGATGACAATTGTTGTTCCCAGTGCTGGGCAGCAATGGCTGCTCCAAGCTTTGCGCTGGAAATGCATCACCTCCTCTAGGAGCTGCATCAGCGTCACAATGAGCCTCCCTTGCTCAAATGTTGATATGCTGAAATGCTTCTCTCTCTACCCCACTAAAAACTCCAGCGCTGCCTCTAAGGGACTGTGTCAACCCCTCTGGCTTTTACGTCACCCTCTTTGGAGCTATGTTGTCTATCCTGCTGCTACTCTGCCTCTCTGCTATGTATTCTCGGCCTTGGACTGAAGTCCCTCTACCGAACTGCCCCTCTCTCACTGCAACTCAGATCACTTAGCTCGACTTTCTCAGCAAAC
>APFE030236832.1:0-22582 GCA_000404065.3 Pinus taeda
TGCAAAGGAGATCGTTGATATTTTCCTATTTAATAAAAGCATGTAAAACTAATCTAATCGAAGCAATTTCAAGATCTATGAAAATGTATGAAAAATCACTCAAAAGCAAATCAAAGGAAAATTACCTAATCTTTCACTAACAAGTTCATCTAAGAAGAAAAAGCTTACTAGGATGATTCCGGGATGTTTTACTTGGCAATGATTAATCCAAGGACTAGTTTATGCAGAATCACAAACTAATCAAAACAAAAACTCAATCTCTTTTTGTTCTTTTCGAAAATGAAATTCACAACTTTGAATGAATAAGTTATATTGAAATTTTGCAAAGAGGCAACACAAAGGTAGGTCGCTCACAAGGGTAGATTTTGTGACTGGTCCGACTCCTAAGAAGACTGACAAAACCAGAGATATCTAAGGCTTTGCAACTTCTAAACCCAAAGTCACTACAGGACCAATATAAAAATCAAAACCCTAAGGCTAAAATCTCAAGGAATTTCACTAAAACTTTCGACACTAATGGAACAAGTGCAGGTGAAGATTTTTGACAGTCAACCAGTGGATCTGGGCAGTAAAGACTAAGAAAACCAAAATCTAAAAGGAAAAAATGATAAAAAAGGGAATTTTCTTAATTTTAGCAGGGTACGCAGGCAGCCTGTTTAACCAGGTGCGTGCACGCTCTGTGTACACAGATACAGTGCGTATAAGTACGCACTGTGTCTAACTCAGAGGGTGCGTACTACTGTAAAACAAAGAAAACCTAAGTTCTAATTCGACCCTAAGCTAAGCCACCCAAAAACACAGTCAAGCAACCAAAAAGCAAAAGAAACAAGACTCTTTTCAAATCAAAGTAATGCTCAAAGGAAAAATCAATCACATCAATGGATTCCCCAGTGGAGTCGCCAATTTGTCATGCGGAAAGAGTTATTTTTGCGGACAAACCTAACCTCCCTAGGAGTCTAAGACTCTCTAGTGACAAACAAGACAAACAAGAACAATCCTTCTCTAAACATACATTATTCTATGAGAAACCAAGTGTTGTTCGATCCTACCTCAAATCCAACGCTTGTTGTAGCAGTCCAGCCTTGCTGATCCAGATGAGCTCCTCCTTCACTTTAAGACCTGCATACACTAACAGCCAAACGATTACATAACACCTGAATATTTCATAAAACAAAGCATATTCATCATATAGACCAAGGAGTACATGAAATAATTCATTAACAACAAATCATTGAGAAGAATGGACTTATTTGTACTAAAGAAACAAAAAAGGAACCATTACAACCTGAGCCTTGGTGTTATGCAAGCTCCTCCCAGGGTCCAACAAGAGATTTCCTCTACTTTGACAAGCTCACCCACTTCCAATATGGCAACAAGAAAGGATGGTAATCTCTCCTCACAAGTTGACAATGGAAGTCCTAATTCCAGCAGCATTTACCCTTTGGAATGTTCAGCTTTCAGCCTTCCCTCCTCTGGCCCAAGGCTTGTATTTATAGTGCTCTAGAGGAAGTTATTCAGTTCCAACATCAATGGGATACTCCCTCTTTTGGATGGGGTAGCTCCTCTCTTGATGGGATAAGTTCCTCTATCATAGGGATGCATGAACCATCTGAAGGCGCTCAATACACATCAAACACTCTTCTAGAAGGCTCTAGAAGTGACCACAAGTAACTTTTTAAGGATGAAACTCGCGCCTTTTGACCTTTCCAGGGGTACGCACCCATCCTTTGGCTTACAGAGCGTACAAGTACGCAGGTACAGTGTGTTTGGAGTGCGTACACGCAGGCAAGGTAGAGAGAACCTGCGTACCCAGAGATAAACATGTTTTTAAGTGACTTTCTCTCTTTCTTGAAGTTTGACATGGAGAGCAGAGGTATTAGGCTTGACAAGGAGGATAATATGACTATTGATGGAGCCATATTAACTGCAGATAGTCATGGTGACAACTTTCAGCATAACACATACATGCGAGTTTTTGTGTGTGTGAAGAGTGGAATTGTTGCTAGTTGCATTGTGTTTGGATACATGCATGAGTGTCGACTTGTGTCGATTCTTGTCACATGTATGTCATATCGACTTGGAAGAGTTGATTTTATCTCAAAAGATGAAAATTAGATGTTGACGGATTATTGCATGAGAGGTGAAATTCTTCTTGTTTATGCAAAGAATCGTCAAGTTGTTGTACATGCTTATGTTTTGCTCTCAAGTCAAGTCAGTTGCTTCAAGAAGTATGTTTTGTTGACTTGTGTTAGTCGATGGTTTGTACACCAAGATGCAAGAGTACATGTTGATGTTACGGATGCGAAAATTGTTTCTTTGAAGGAGCAAAAGAAGAGGTCGTCGATTTGCATTTCTTGCATAATGTGTTTTTCCATTTAATGGTTGTATTTGTGACAAGCTATTGCAAGATTTTGGAAGGTCCATTCTTGAGCAAGATGTCGATGCTTGGCCTTAATTCTCAAATCATGACATGAGTAGCATGCTGAACTGGAGGATAATAGAGGCAAGAAGCGAAAGTGAACGAGATGCCAAAAATTTGCAGCCATTGTAGACCATCATATGTGTTGACGCCAAGATTCTCAGTGGGAAGGCTATCAGATTGTACCAGTTTTCCAAGCACCAAGAGATTGATGTGGTACAACAAAGGTAATTTTCAGCTAGAAAGTGTCCAGCAAGTGTTCTTTTGGGTCAACAGCGAAAGGAGAACAATGGTTAAAGGACATAACCATTTGCAGGGCAAGGCATGTCAGTGAACCTAAGTGGTTGTCATGGATAATTTTCAAGTATAATTAGTTGATAGAACTTGGGAAATAGAAGAGTATTCAACTCTCATTAGAGAACCAACTTTTGTGTGTCCAAATCTCGTCAGTGGGAAGGAGTGATTAGAATCTGGATTAGGGGCAAGAATTAGCTCAAAAATCAAAGTGCTTAGAATTGTTCAAAACTTGGACGACCACATCCGTCTTGTCAAAAAGATCCGAATGCAACTCGTTTCATTCAAAATGGATTTCATATGAGGAAGATAGAGCTCATTGACCGCTTTGCCAAATAAATTAATTTTTTTAAAAAAATGTACAGTCACTGCCCAGTCATCAATCCATACTGTTGACGTGATAGACAAGTGGGTAGGGTCAACGAATAGTCAACATCCAGTAAGGCTGCACAAGTGTCGCGTTGTGGTTGGTTATGAGGTTTGGTATGTGGCATGTTTTCATTGGTTGAAGGTGGTCCAATGAGGAGGGGACAAGTGGGAAGCCCAGAGGCCACCACGTGTTCCTCTCTAAAGGGCCAATGGCATATTGGTGCACACCAAATTTTTTATGGAGGCATTGAGGTTCGACCCCGTGACCTCCTCTCCATAATGTAAACAACATAGCATTCCACCAACGCTTTGGTTCTTAACCTTAACAGTTTCCGCACATATTTAAAGTTTGAACAGTTAGAGTTTGGGGGTTAGGAGGGAGCCAGCCTGTGGGCCAACCCCCTCCATGTGAACACCCATAATGTTAACCACCAAGGTTATACACACATAACCAAGAACTCTCCACAACATGTGACCTTGTATAACCGCCGCACTATGAAACAGCTAGCGACCAACACTAACTATCAGTTAAATCGATGAAAAAACTGTGACATGTGTCTGCCTCATCATTAACCACCAGGGGTAACAATTAGACTAACCGTGCTTATTACACTATTACACCATTAACCTCCAGTTAATCCAGCTTAATATTAATTAAATAGGAGTTAAAGCTGGGAATTTTTTACGGTTTCTGACAAATTTGGTGCCAACTTCAGATTTTGTGGCCTTAACTGGAGTTCTTCTAGTTTTAGTGGAGGATTACTAGGGGAAACTATTTTGACCATATCTTGGGAAACATTCGACCAAATGAGGATCAAAAAAAGGTTTTCCTAGATGATTTGGATGCTCTGAACACAATGGAATAGGTTGCAAAGGCAGAGAGGCACTTCTATACGTGATGTTTCCATGTTGAAGTTTAATGAAGCCTAGGGCCACCAGAGGAGGATGTCAAGCCTAGATCAGCCAAAGTCCAATTGAAGAGCTTGAAGAGTCATCTTTGGGGTTTTGGGATGTTGTGAGTCGATTGAAGCATGTTTTAAGAATTGTAGAGCATTTTAAACTTTAATTTTTTCCATTTTGAGCAAATAGAGAGTTCCAAGCGATGGAAGCTACACCAAGGAGATGTAGCCTAGGAGGGGTGAATTCCTTTATCAAAACATTGTGTTAAGTGTTCTTCTTGATGGTTTGATGTTCTTTTACTTACTACTGTTCAGTACTTCATTTTCATCTTAATATTCTCATGAACTTAACATAAAACTTGACATAAAATTTACATGTTTCTGTTCACAAACACCATAAGGGAACCTATGCACGTAAAGAAATTGACAAGAATTTGTTTAGAAATATGAAGTTGAAATTAGCACAGGAAAATGAACATTCAACTACAGATCAAAATATGTTGGGAGACTAAGCCAAAAGAATTTGATTAGAGGTTTATTTTTGAAAGGAAAAGGGTAGCTTAAGTTTCAATGAGCAAAGAATTTGGGTGGAGTTGGATTAAAATTGAGATGGAATGAGAGGGGGTGGAGTAAGGATTTAAAACATGCTTGAGTAAATGGACATAAGATAAACAAATGTTGTGTTGCCTCTTCTGAATTCATACATAGGGGGCATCTTGAAGGTCCTTGAATATTACACTTCCTTAAGCTTTATGTTGTCAATACCACCCCCAAGAAGAGTCTAAGTGAATAATTTGATCTTGGGAAGGATTTCAGACTTCCATATGATTTTCCAATATAGTCAGGTTGGCTGTTGGACCTAATCCTCTTGAAGCGCCCTATATCCACTTTTGATAGTGCAATATTTTTCTGATAAATCCCATTTGAAAGCATCCTTCTGAAAGTTTAAAATTTGGGAAAAACCTTTTAAATTTTCTATAAGTAGGATCCAGAGGTGAGAGATACAAAATGGGAGATGTGGGAGATTTACGAGCCTTCCTAATTGATCTTCCATGCTCCCAAAGAGAAATTTGTTCCAAATCGGAGGTGCCTCTAGTTGCACACCAATTTCTTAGAGGCTGAAGAGTGGGAAAGGTGGATTAGATTGGCTTTCCTAGGATACCTTCCTCCTAGAATTCTATCTCTATTCTATTCTATAGAATTCTAGATGCGTGAGATTTTATAAGAGGGAAAGCTTTCTTATAAAGTTTCCAAATTGATGAGCAAATTCAGAGAGGGATATGACATTTGAGAAGATGTTGTTTGGGAGTGGACAAATATTTTCCTTTTAGGACCTCTTTTCTCCAAGTTGGTCCTTCTGTGATGACTCTCCAAATGATATTCGCTCCCAAGGCTATGTTCCTAAGCTCAAGATTCCTGATTCTAAGCCCCCCCTCTTCCATAGGGAGTTATAACCTTTTTCCAGCTAAGGAGGTCGGATTTTTTAGTTTCTAACTTTCCTCCCTAGTATAAAAATTTCCTTACGAGAATTTCAATTTGTTTTAGAATTCCATCTAGTGCTTGGAGGATCACAAATTGGTAGAGGGGAAGAGATGATAATATAGATTTTATTAGGAAATAAGATAGAATCTGGAAAGTGCCATAATATCAAGTTATCCATGGGAGAATATGTATTGAATAGCCCAATGATTTCCATTCCAATGGGTGGTGCTGATGTTGTACTAGGAGTTCAATGGCTACAATCCTTAGGTACAATAGCTTCTAATTTTCAAGAACTTTTCATGAAATTTTTTGGGAAGGAAAGGAAGTTGAATTAAGGGGTGTCGTAGGGAAACCAAGAAAGATAATCAGCTCTAATGAAATGAAAAAGCTTCTAAAGAAAGAACAACGAGGCATAATTTCACAATTAACTTTGATAGAGGTTCCCAGACCGAAATCATCTATTTCTCCAGATCTCCAAACAGCATTGGACAATCATTCCAAGGTATTTGAGACTCCCAAAGGCCTCACACCTATTCGTGATCATGATCATGTTATTCATTTAATTCCAGGAAGTGTTCCTCCAAACATCTGGCCTTACAGATATCCCTATGCCCAAAAGAGTGAAATTGAATGTGTGGTTGAAAAAATGCTATAGGTTGGTATAATTCAACCTAGTCAAAATTTTTTCTATGCTCCAGTAGTATTGGTGCACAAGAAGGATGGATCATGGTGCATGTTTTCAGATTATAGGGAGCTCAATAAGCTCACTATTAAAGATAAATTTCCCATTCCCGTCTTTGATGAATTATTGGATGAATTGAATGGATCAATTTACTTCATCAAGTTGGATCTTCATTCAGGATATCATCAAATCAGAATGAAGACTGAAGACATTCCAAAAACAAAATTTAAAACTCATGAGGGTCATTATGAATTTTTGGTCATGCCTTTTGGCCTTACCAATGGACCTTCTACATTCCAATTTTTGATGAATTCCATTTTCAAACCCTTCCTTAGATTATTTGTGTTAGTATTTTTTCATGATATACTAATCTGAAAAAAGCCTTGGAAGGATCATGTTCAACATGTTGACAGGGTGCTCAAACTATTGGAGGAGAAACAATTATATACAAAAACCTCCAAATGTTTCTTTGGAGTACAAGAGGTGGAATATCTAGGTCATATTGTATCTCATGAAGGTGTTAAGGTAGACCCTAGAAAAATTAAAGTCATTAAGGAATGGAAAATCCCCACATCCATAAAGCATCTATGAGTATTTATTGGGTTTACAGGGTGTTTTTGCAAGTTTGTTAAGAATTATGGGAGAATAGAAGCACCTCTAACAACATTATTGAAGAAAGATGCATTTTCATCGACTCCAGAAGAAACAAAGGCCTTTGAACATTTTAAAGAGGAAATGTGCTAATCACCGGGCTTAGCTATGTCCGACTTGAAAAAAACTTTTATTGTGGAATGTGATGCCTCAAGAAATGGAATTGGTTTTGTTTTAATGCAAGAAGAAAGACCCATTTCTTTTGAAAGTCATCTAATCAAAGGAAAGTATTTACACAAAACTATTTATGAGAAGGAAATGTTGGCAATACTACACGCACTTAATATATGGCAACCCTACCTAATGGGAAGACACTTCAAGGTAAAAACTAATCATGATGGTCTTTAATACTTTTTAGAACAATGATTATCTTCATAAGGGTAGAAAAAATGGGTCACAAAAAAGGGAAGAAAAATGTTGTGGCAGATGCACTCTCAAGAAAGGATGAGGATGTGGAAGCATTGCTTTGCACCATTTCTATTATCCAACCATATTGGATAAATGAAGCAAGGGATGAATGGAAGAATGATGAAGAAGTGCGGGCACTCATTCAAAAGTTATAAAAGCTCCCAGTACGTTTGATACATTTAGCTAGAAAAATGATTTAGTATGGTACAAAGATCGCTTATACCTATGTAAGAATTCCCAGCTAAAACAAAATATTCTTATGGAATTACACACTTCTCCCTTAGGAGGGCACTCAAAATTTTTAAAAACTTACCATAGTGTTAAGAAGGATTTTTTTTGGGATGGCCTTAAATCTGATATTCAAAATTTTGTGGCGGAATGTTTGGTTTGCCAACAAAATAATTTTGAAACATTTAAGACCCCAGGTGTATTACAATCTTTATGCATTCCAAGCCAATGTTGGGAGGAGGTTTTAATGGATTTTATCATAAGTTTACCCAAGTCTGAAGGAAAGAGTGTCATCAAGGCGGTAGTTGACAGAATTACCAAGTATGCACAGTTTTGTGCATTATATCATCCATTTAAAGGCATTACAATTTCTACTGCATTTATGGAAACAATTCAAAAGCTACATGGAAACCCAAATATTATTGTATGCGACAAAGATCCCATTTTCACTAGAAATTTCTGGACATAATTATTTTCTTTATTGAGATAGTAAACAAATGTTTGGAAGGATATCTTCATTTCTTTGCCTTTGATAAATAGACATAATGCGTCAAATGGTTGTCTCTGGCTGAATGGTGGTATAACACTTCCTTCCATACTGTAGCAAAAATGACCCCATTTATGACACTTTATGGTCACCCACCATCCATAACATCATATATAAGAGAAAATTCTAAGGTTCAAGCAGTGGAAGATCACATCGAGCATCAACAACAAGTTATCCAACTCTTATAGGATAACCTCACTTTGGTGTAGAATAGAATGAAACAACAGGCAGATCAACATCGCAGCAAAAAAAGTTTTGATGTAGGTGATTGGTTATTCCTACAGCTACAACCATATAAAAAAATGTCCCTAAAGCAAGCTAAGAAGGATAATAAATTATCACCAATGTATTATGGTCCATACAAGGTGTTGCAAAATTTTGGTAATATGGCATACAAATTGGAGCTTCTTGCAGCTTCCCGAGTGCACCCAATTTTCCATGTTTAATGTTTAAAGAAGGTTATAGGTGACAAGATCCTAGTTCAAACAATATTGCCAGAACTTGACGAGGAAGGAAAAATCATATTGGAACCTAAAGCAGTCATAGAAACAAGAACTCGACAACTAGGGAATCAATCAATTTTAGAGTATCTCATCAAGTGGAAGAACTTTCCCACTAAAGATTCCACATGGGAGGATGAGAATTTTATACAGAAGCATCCACAACTACTCAAGCATTGAGGACAACACTTTTTTGAAGGAGAGGGGCATGTTATGTCCCTATAATACTAGTGATTCCCCCATTACTATTGTCATTGTAGCCCTTATTGTTATTATTGTGCCCCTGTTGTCCCCATATTATTATTATTGTGCCCCATAGAAGTCCACTATTTTTATTGTTGTGCCCTTATATTATTATTGTTATGCCAACTTTGACTATATTGTGACCCCTTAGACGCCTATATATAGAAATGAGGTTTAGTCATTTGTATCATCCAAGAATTGTTCATTTGTTTAATGTAAATGAGGTTACCCCCTCGAAGAGGTTGGTTTTGAAATCGTTGATCTATATTTTCTATCTTTTTGTGAGCTGGTTCATAACACCAATGGATCATTTTTAGGAGGTATTTTTTTATGAGCCCTCAATAGGACATGTAGAAGGAAATGGAGAAGTTGTTAGGTCTTGGTGCTTTTGTTAGGGTGCTGACTCCAAATTTCTCTTTGCATTTCTTCTTCAATTACCAGCTTTGTTAAAATAACATTTTTATCTGCAACTACTACTTTTGGGATCGGGCTTAGCACTTCCTCATAATCAGATGGCTTGGGCTCAATTATGAAGAGCCTACTAAAATGCTGATAGGCTTCGTATTTAACCTCCTCTACCCATTCAATTAATATGTTCCCTTCTTTATAGATAGAATTGACATTATTTTTGTTTCTTCAAGCCTTTGGTTATGAAAAAAGGCCATGTTTTTGTCTCTTGTTTGAATCTAGAGACTTCTTGATTTTATTCTCCAATCCTCCTCTCTTCTGTTTATTTGGTTGATTTTCTAGTAGAAATAATTTTCTTGCACTTGCAGTTCTTGTATCACCGTTTCATTCTCTAGTCTTGATTGCAATTCTCCCAAATCCATTTAGAGAACACACTTTTCTTGAAGAGGCTCTCTATAGATATTTTTTCCCAGGTCTTGAGAGCAACGTTGACAAGTTTGATTTTCAATTCCCAAACAAATATAAGTTAGCTATTTATTCTTGTGTGCCAAGCTTGTTCAACCAGTGGCACCACTTCCTTGTTTTTGGACTAGAGGGGGTTATAGCGGAAAGGGAGAGGGCTGAAATTTGCTCTTTCCTAAAAAAATATGCTTATAGGTTTGTGGTTTGATATTGTTGTTGATAATATATTTGAAGTCACCATTACAGATCCAAATATAATAACTATGTGAACTATGGATCAATCCAACCATTCTTTGGTGTTGTCGAGTCTAATTCATTTATTGCTCTAGGTGAACTTGTCATTCCTTGGTTTTATGTCCATATGAATATGATCAACCATTATATTTTATAATTTGTCTCTACTTGGGTGAGGGAGGTAAATTCATACTATTTTTTATTCACTATTAATTACTAGATTGAGATTGGCTAAAGGTATAGTAGAATACCCACCTTCTGAGACTAGCTTGAGTGCAAGTATTTCCAACATTTCTCTTTGTCTCTATAGTGTATCGGGGAATAAATTTTATAAACTAAGAATGCCTTATCATTTTCTTTATTATGTAAACATGTATTTATCCAATGTTTCTCCTAATGAGTATTTTGGTTGTCCAAAATTGTTTGGTTCCATGCTGTGCATATACCTCCTAAAGAGCCTCTCATGCTGATTGTTATCCCCTTAAAATATTTGCCAATTTTCTTGAGTAGAGATGCCATTTCTTCTCACTCGATTTGGACTCTTGGATTGATAGAGCTGTGGGTTTTTTAATCTTAGTATATCTTTTAGTGCACTTATTTTTGTAGCATTCCCAAGGCCTCTACAGTTCCAGGAGACCAACATCATTTTTTACATTAAGAGAGGGAGGTTGAGCCCTTGAATCTCCCTTCATGGTTCTCAGGTTATTTCAGTGCATACTCTTTCCCTAAGAATGAATCCTTAGGTTTTTGGGTGCCAATTGCCATATATTTTTGTGTTTCTTCACCATGGACCTTTTTATTGAATTTTCTTCCAGATCTTCTTTATGGTGCTTTTGATGGCACTACTATTTCTTTAACTTTGGTTCTGGTCAGAATTCTAGAGAAAGTGGGACCTGATTAGGTCAGAGAGACAAAGGGTGGATTAGAGAAAGAGAAATAGATTGATCATGCACCAACCCTTGAGCCATTAAGGAATTTTTAGGATTTAATCAGGGATGAGGGATAAGATTTATCTGTTTGATAACAACTATTTGGAAATCATTGCTTGGATGGATTGAAGTGAGTTGTTCTTCTTGGGCTTTCACATCTTCTTGCTTGATGGTTGTGGTTTAATGATCATCTGGATTTGAAGATAAGTTAGCCAATGATTCAAAGGTATTAGTAGAGATAGGATGAACACACCTGAGTGAGACAATATGGTCGATTTTATGGGTGATGAATGAAAAGACATTGAGTGTGGAGTTGTAGAGGTTGTGCAGTGTGTAGTGGCCCATTTTGGTTAGGATTTTTTCCATGATTATTGCTTTTGAGTTTGGAATTTTCCCATTATTCCTCTCAAGGCTATTGAGGTTATGTTATTGGTTATTTTGGATATTCTATTAACAAAATGACAATATTAATGACATACATTGTATTTGAAGGGAAAATGCTCATAGTCTAGCTATTGAATATGCAACCAGTTATCAACCTTGAGATTAACCGCTCCAAGAATACCTTTAGCTAAGTCAACCTCCATGCAAATACTTGTGCAAGAATGCATAATATCCTTTGGTTTGCTTCAATATATGTATTTGTTGATTTCATTTCCTATTTTTTTTACTGAGTTTTCTCCCAAGCGATGAAGTGGGAAGCGAGGAAGACAAACACAAATTGACACTGCATTAGGAATGTCAAGCTCTAAATGAAAGTATGAATTCCATATATTTATATAAATACCTCTTGTATCTATGAAGTACGAGTCGTTCCTAAATATTAGTTCTCTATCTTCCTTAGTTTCAAAGTAGAAGGTATAAAACCCTCTTTCACAGAAGTGAGCAGAGACTTGCCCCTTGATTTTGGGAAGCTAGTTTCATTTTATCCATTTATGCATCACTTTTGGAGAGGGCTAGAGGCTGGTAAACTATCCTACAAAACCTTGTTCGCCAAGGGAGAGAGCTTCCTTGTGGGGGATGGAAGGACAAGGCGATTTCTAGAATGGTATGTAAGTGTTTTACAAACTCAAATACATAATTGAGATCACGTACAGGTGAGGAGATGAGAGAGGAGTAAGGAAGGAAACAACTGTAAGATCTAGCAGAGGAGGAGGAGACAATGCCTCAAAATGTAACCTCAAACTACCATCTCCGTTTCCCTCATCTTCATTATGCGCACTATTAAAAGAATAAAATATAATATTTTATTTTCATATAAATATCAGCTCGATGAATTCACATGCATACACCTCATTATATGCATTAACTTAATTAGTCTTCAATTAATTTGATTGCTTATCAATTATTTCCTATTTAATCGTTATCCACCCCATGTTTTAATCTCTTAAATAAGTTCATAACCACTAAGACATCAACTAAGGTTCACTTATTAATATACTAATAGAAGTATGCAAGGAAGGACATACATGTTTCTATCACATGTGACCCTACATATAGACTACGAAGAAAATAATAAGTATTCCTAGACTTTATACACTTTTGACTTAAAAGATAGGAGTAATCTGACTATTAAATGCTTTTTTATAATATATTTTATTACTATTCAATAAAACAAAGTCATAATAATTACAACTCAAAAAATCACATATGATAAAATTTGGAAAAGTGTCCTTTTATAAATATTTTAGAATTAATATCTACCCACAAGTTAATTATAAATTATTCAGATTAATATCCATCAAAGATTAATATATTCTAATAATATTAAAAAAAATGGAGGGCGGAAATGTTTATTAAGACTTAAACAATGGTAAATAAACAAAATCAGATATAGGATGCAAATAATTTTTTGAGATTTTTGTTAAACTTGTTATTACATATCGTTGTGAGGACACAATATCTCTAGAGAGTCATGGAGAAAGATAGAACATATTAAAAAACAATGTATAACTTGTGATCTCAAAATTAAAGAAAATACACCCTACCCACTTGTCATCAAGGCAAGCCTTTTCCCCATTGAAAGAATGACTATGATAATGGGATCAAATTTCTTCAAGTGAAAACTTATTTTAGAGTGCCAAAAACTATGTGTAGCTTTTAATTGTTTAAATTGTATTTTTGAATGTTATAAAGATTACATAACATGCACATTAAGTGATTTTATCAGTGAACATTAAAATAGTTTTTTTGTTATTAACATATTTTTAAGTATAAGTAAAGATTAATTCATATCAAAATATTTTGCTCATAACCCATATTGGATACTTTATTCTATACCACATTAAAATATTTGCTTTTAACAATTTTTTTATATAGATATATATGAAGTTGATATTATGTGTTAAAAATCTTACTCACATATTTTTTTTTTTTACTTCTAATTAGTTTACATGAAATTATATTGCGTCATAATGACAACTAATTAAATATGCATAACATATTTTTTTTATTATTATAGCGAACATTTTTTTCTATTTAGAGAATATTTTATTTTTATTTTAAGAGGGGCATACATACTTACACATCGCCTTCACACTCGGCTGTGGAATGAGTCTCTCAGCCAAAAAAATAAAAAATAAAAAATATTTGTGGTTTTGTTTACTATGTGTTCTCCCCTTTTCTTCTGACATTTCAATTTTTTAGTTCTCGGGGGCCTCCCCATAGGATCCTGACCAATGGTATTAAATCTAGGTTACTACTCCATGGGAATAAGGGTTTGAAGCATATTTCGGTTTCAAAGTTTTGCAAGAATCTTAAATAAACTTCATGCAAGTACTACAACCTCCAAAGAGAATTCTAGAAGGTGAAAAATAACTCATTTGAAAGAATTTTTTTTTCTCAAATTGTTTTTTTACAAAACTTGATTTTGTTTCTCGGTTTGAGAGTTATGAGAAGTTGAAGTTACACATGTCTGGTGAATTATTTTCTCACTCCACAGGTCATCAAAGTTCAAGTGTAATATAATAATGGAAATATCTTTTCAATACCTCAAATGAGTCTTTGACGAAATTTAATTTCATCACTTATAGCAGAATATATTAGCAAAGTTGTAACAATAGGTCTATAATGTGAAAGAAGCCTTTGCAACATCTCATTAGATAGGAAAATCTACCAGAGAAGCCACCATGCTTTTACCAAGTAGACTAACAAGCATCAGGGTTATGGGTCACCCACAAACCCAAGGTTATGGGTCAACCGCACAAAACCTTTGTCATTGGAGTCCATTTGCTAGCTAGGCTGCACACTGTTCTTATCACAGTTGGTCACAAGCATTATAGGGTATCTCTATCCTCAGATCTTCGTTTTTTATGGTTATGGGTCATCCACAAACCCAAGCTTCAACAAAGTCCATTTTCTAGGCGACAAATTGTCAGTATCACAGTTGGTCACAAGCATTACAGGGTATCTCTATCCTTGAATATTCGTTCATCACGGTTATGGATTAACCACACAAAACCCTTCTCTTTGGTAGCTCTTTATTCAACAAATGCTTCTAAGGAGGAAACTTCACGCAATGGGGACCATTTCTTCTTAAGGGGGGGAGAATGAAGAATGATCCGAATGGAAAGTGGCATCCACCCATGGTATTGTAAGTGACATCTACCCATGGTATTTATCCATTCATGGTATTCATTCAGCCATGGAATTTACCCATGGTATTGTAAGTGGCATATACCCATGATATTCATTCACCCATGATATTTACCCACCCATGGAATTTACCTGTGGTGTTGTAACTAAAAAAGACTATAAGTAATTAGTAAATTTTGTAAAAGGACAGATTGTCCACCACAATGTAGATTTTACAATTATTCTCTGTTTTAATACTAAAAAAAAGTTTATGTATGGTTTTGTTTACTGTGTGTTCTCATCTTTTCTTCCGACATTTCAATTTTTTAGATCTTGGGGGCCTCCCCCCAAGATTCGAATCAATATAAGAGGGAGTTAAACAACTTGGAAGACAAGAGCCTTTCTAAAATTGCTTCTCTAGCCAAAACCCCTTCAGCTCAAGTGAGAATGACATAAGGATGCCCAATCTTAGCTAGACCATTGGGGGATAAAGGAAGAAATCATATTGCAGAATAATGATAGTATTGAAATGTTATTACATAAAAATTTAAGGAGAAATTGCGGCGTGTTAAAGAGTTAGAGGGAAAAAATAAATTAATATATTATAATCATAGGTGATCAACCCAAATCTTGAAAATCAAAAGTATTTCTTTGTCGTAACTAGTGTAAAGAAGAAAATAAATATTGCTAAAATAATAACAAACTCTCATGAGTTTTTTAGTGAAACTCGGTGTGGTCATTTCTGAAAACATCATGGGTTGAAAGAGTCTATCACTTTGGTGACATTATGAGTGTTGAAGATGAAAAGTATTTCTATTGTATTGTCCAATTATATATTTGGTTGGTTTAACCCACAAAAATTTGAAGTTTGAATTTTAACGATTTACATAATAATTATTCATAACACAATGATCACCATTAATCTGCCCCTAAATTTAATATTAATTCAAATTCAAAATATTTTTCAAATGACTTTCTTTTTCTACATTTTATTTAACAAAATTATTAATAATTTTAAAAAACTTCTTTGATTCCAATAAAAAAAATCTTTCAAAGTGATTTTTTTTTTTTTTTTAAAGTTAATAAATATTTACATCATTATCCATATTATTATAATTATTATTTTTTTTAAGTTAATAAATATTACATCATTAATTTATTTTTTAAATATAATCGAAAGAAAATCAAAATATTTTATTTATTTTTATAAACTTTTCCCACTCATAAAATGAACCTACCTGAAATTTTAGTAATGTTCTCCTTGAATTAAAATATTATAACACTTATTATCTTTCCTTGAATTACATTGATATTTTGAACGTGTTTTATGAATAGACACATAAGGTCCAGCATGAATGAATGCTTGCATAGTACAAACAGTGGTAGTAGTGAAAGTCGTAATAAGGTTATAATACAACCAAAAATTTTGAGTCTCGTGGGTTGTTAAACATTAGGAAGGTCTACTATTATGTTTTGAAAATAAAGTTGCCAAAAGTTGTCATGAGGGATACGACAACAAACCATGCTAAGGAGTCAAAGGTGCAACGAAATCCATGTGCTTGGAAGTGAAATCCAATCAAGAACATGAAGAGGGTTGTGAGTTGTTAAAGATAAGGAAGGGTCCATGGGGATTTTTGTCTCGTTGCTAGAAAGAATATTTATGACATAGGTGAAAAAAGAGGTTTTGAGTGATTCAATGACTAAGGTTAATAAATTAAAATAGTAAGTAAATTTTATAATTTTTTATTTAGTTAATTAGAATAGGTTGAAAGTATATGAGGACAAAGCATAATTGTGAATACAATAATTTTTATTAATTTACTTTGAGAGTCAAATTAGTTTAGATGTTGATTGCGAGAAAGATGGAGTAGTGAAAGAAGGTTTTTTCGAGAAGTATTTCCATGGAAACTACAAGAGATACATTGATAGTCAAATGAAAAATAAGAGAGAATTACGTATTTGAAAACTTCTCAAAGTTGTATTCTTAAGAGTTCAATCCAAGTTAATGTGGATTCCAAGGAATAGCACGCTGATAGGAATGACACAGTCACTGACATTTAGAAGGAATGCATCATGGGAAAGTTGCCCTTGGAGAAAAATAGTGAGTTGCTTCTTCTAAAGATTCAGATGGATAACCAAGGCTTTAAATCTCTTTTTGATATCTCAACGTGTGCTATTGAACTTGGATTCTAGTTAGGCTAGTAATTTGGATCACCCCCATCCCATTTAGCTCCTCTAGTCTCCTCTTCGTTTTCTTTACTTAGAGGTTGTGTTCCATATTATCTATATGCTCTTGATTGTCGGGGATGGGGATATTCATATTGCAATTTCAAGGATTGTTATTTTCATGAAATCTAGTCCATTCTTCTCCCTTCACACTCCAACATATGGAAACTAGTTTGGCATAGTGATGGACTTCCAAAAATCAACATTTTTTGTTGGGTTATGGTTCATGAGAAGCTCTTGACTACAGAGAACCTTTGGAAAAGGAAAATTTAAGACCCGTTTTGGTGTGTCTTATGCCTATTTGAAACAAGCAAAAAATCCCACCTCTTCTTCAAATGCACCTTCACAAAAGAGCTTTGGCAAATAACCTTTACAAGAATTGGTCATAGGTTGAAAAGTCTTGACCTTTACAAAGGCATTTTCTCAGATTGGAACAAATGTCGTATGGAGTCATTCAAAAACAAACCAATATTGAAATGAATTTAGTATGCTTACCCCAAATTTATAGTTGGAAAATCTAGCTAGCTTACAATAAGGTGATTTTCCACCAAGAATTATCCAATCCTAGTTTAGTGGTCCCAAAAGAAAAAAATCTTCTCTTGGAACATTGCTGACTTAAGGGGCAATAAGAATTAATATATCCAATGGCTAGACCATGATAAAATAACATGAATTTCACAATTTTTATTTCATCGCATTGTCCAAGATTTATCACCCATAAGCCTATTCATAACTCATCTTGGCAGTTTAGACTAGCTAAACAATAATTTCAGAATTAACAATCTTAGCAAAAATCTTTCATTCTCCTCTTTGATGGATCATCCAAAGGAAACCTAGGGTGCAAAGTGTAAGGGGGGGTTATTTCTAATCCTAATGGACATCTTAAACAACCTTTGTTTGGGGTTTAGGGAACTCCATAAATGATCAAGTTGAGACATATGCCTTTCTTCAAGGATTTCTTTTGGTTAATAAAGCTAGATCAAAAATTTATTGTTATCGGGAATCTAGTATAATCATTAATCTAATGAATTAAAAAAGAAACATTTTGATAATAGGTTAGCATCCCTAATAACATGGATTCAAAAAGAGATTTACAAATTTCAAAAGGTCAGGTTCTAAGAGAATATTATTGAAAAATTGACTCTTTAGCTAATGAAGTAACAAAGCTTAGCATTATGGCACTTCAAAAATATTAGTGCATGCTTTACCAAGCCACACCTTAACTCTTCTATGATGTTTGTTATGGAGACATGTTGGAAAATATCAAACATCATATGTCATGACATTTCCATTGCCATATTATGAATTTAAGCAATGGAATGGGATATGAAATGATCCACCCCTACTTTGCACATGCCATAAATAACTTCTAATTGACATCTTTAATCACTCAATGTGTTTTATTAGGGCATATGAGGGATAATGAAGTGCTGCATAGATAGTATGAGAATCCATGCATGATAGATGGGTACCTGAGGTTGGAAATTCTTCTTGGTAAGGACTACCTTCTATTTCTACTTTACTTATTAAATCCATTATATGGTGAATACGAATTCAATGGATGTTAAGTATACTTTCATCTCTTTCCCTTAGCATTTCAAAATTTTGTAAAGTGTCTAGTTTTATGGTTATTATGTAATTGTGGTTACTTCTTGGTGCATGCTATTTTGGAGCTTTCGCTTCTATTGTCCTTGAGCTATGGAGAATTGGAGTTTTGGTTCCCTTCTTAGATGTGAATGGTGTTTGACACATTTGTTTGGATACATATATACTGTGGGAGTCAAGTTACAACTCGTGGCTTCCCCTACATTGGTGATTGTTGTGTGGATGGTAAAGTTTATCTAATACACAAACCTAGATCTTTGATTGGGATTGGTAGTATGATTATTCTTTGTGTCAATTTCACCTTTCATTCATGGACCATTAGGAAGCTCAAAAATTATATAGGGTACTTAAAAGGAACAATGAATCCATAAACATTAACTTAAATTCATCTTTTTATTGGGTAATAAAGTCCATGAAATTGAACACTAATTTCTCCTAAAATGTAATGATTATGGATACCCAAATTCTAAATAAGCAAAAAATTAATGCTTTAGAGACACATTTCTCCATTTTAAGAAATATGGTCGAGTTACATGATGTTAGTGAATTCAGTCCAAGAAATTCTCAAGGAGGAAGATATTGTTCATCAAATGATGGAAGATATGGATCTAGGAAATCAAGATTCATGTATCTCCAACATTGTATAGGATAAAACCAACAACCACTGTGTTTTTCATTAGTCTCTATATTTTTCTAAATGGATAAGAATTTTAGGTGTATTCTTAAGATTCTATGCCAACAATTGATTTTGGAAGGTTATAAATATGAATGCATGTAAATCTCTATTTTTGGCAATTTTTTCTACCTACCTCACCAAAGAAATTATGATAGCTATCACTATGTACGCTTTGTTGTTCAACTCTACAAAAACCTTTTAATTTTCTCAATTTCTATTTTAGAAAATAAATGAGAATATTTGAAATATGCAAATAGTTATATTGAATGGAAAAGAATAATGAATATATAGAAGGAAGTAAGAAGAAGTTTGTGTTATCTTTAGCATCATAGATATAAATATGTGAAGTTACAACTAAAGTAAGAGCACAGCATAAAAAAATGATCTCATTTTCGATTGATTATGATAGGTTTTGACTTGAGCTACATGCTAGTATAAAGTTTGCAATGTTTCTTATGCTTATTCAGCTACATCCAAATTTGCCTCCATAATGAATGACCTAGACTTTATGAATTGAAAAAATTATCAAGAACGAAAAGTGCACTACTACAATGTGTATCTATGATGAATTTGAATGTCCAATTACTATAATGCATAAAATTAGCTATCACAATGCAAAGCAACTAATCCAAGTTGTTTTAGTCAATATCATAATTGTCATTAGATGATGAATTAATAATCATAATAGGAAAGCTATTTCCATTTCAAACTATCAATTGATTGGATCATTTAGGCTCCTTCCCCACTATATGAAGAAAGTAAACAACATTGATGTTAGTTAGAATGCACTTATAAAATAACAATGTTATGAGTCTAGGGTATTTTTCTACAAAGATATTCTATAGGGATAGGATCCTATCATTACCAAACACAATTGCATGAATCTATAACAAAGTTCTTGAGATTGGGGATGCTTCAAATGGAATTTTCATAGAAAGTTGGGCATGGGGGAGACTGTGGCTTTAAGGTTTTTGTGTTTCACGTTTTTGAGGCTAAAATAGTGGTGTCATTTTTTTCTTGTTATTTTAATGATGATCGATAGTTAGCATGTTGCATGGAAATTTAGGCATCTAGAAAGAACCATATATACACCGATTTCAAATTGAAAACCATTTTTTATTGCTACAACTACATTAAGGAAACACCTACAAAGTAATTAAAATTTTCAATTATTCTAACGAGAAAAATGAGATGCATTTTATAACCTAATATAGATGTAATATATAAGATAATGCAAAACTACTAAACTAAAATGAGTGAAAATTAAAGTCTATAGTGTAAAATGAAAAGAAGATAAGTATAATTAAAAAAAAAGTTAGTCGCAATATTTTTTTTATAGTAATCAAAGAAGTTAGTTAAATAATTTCTAGTCATGATCTTTTAAGAATTAAAAATTTTGCACACTATTTATTTTCGATAATTGCAATTTCTTTCAATGCTTAATAGGTTTGGATCTAAGATAAATCGACGTTGGTAATTTATTAATTAAAAAAAAAAAATATTAATAGTTACTTTTAAAAAAGTTAAAATTAGATTTAAATTTGAAAAATTGGCTATGACCACACCACTATAAATTCAAAAATTACAAAATGGTGTTACCTATGAGGTCCAAATCCAAAAAAACTTCAAATCAAAGAGATAAATTAACTTTAAAATATTGAAAAAATATTTTCGCTCTATGGCCTAGAATAAACAAAAATTCAAAAAACATTTAATTAAAAGTTAAGCAGGAGCCATGACCTTGAACTTACAATAGAGTTTTCTAATCTAGAGAGGCTGTTTCTCCATGAGAATATCTAGAGTGCATAATGTGGCTTCATGTAATAGGAAACATATCTTATGGGTGCATGTTGGCAAAAGTAGTTACTTTAGCAAGAAACTGCGAAAGGGTAGAGATAGATCCCTCAAGATTTATATATTTCATATTCAAACAACAATTTCACTTCTTAATTTGAGCTCCTAGTCCCTAAGGTCAAGCATGCACTTCTTAAATTCTAGTGTTCAATTATTACGAGTTATATTAACGACCTTATCAATAATCATTTTTTAAATCTTCTTTTCCTTTCTGAAGGTCGTAAAATGGTTTGAACTAGATCATATGTTGTTTGTGATTTATCTCAATGCTTTAGGATTTCAAAAAACTATAGGAATCAACTTGTTGGGCCAATTTATTGGCAAGTCCCAAGTTAGAAAATTTGGGTTTGAAACCTTATAAGTCATTTTGAGGTAGTAAACCATTTTTTGGGGTAATATCTTTCTTAGCATTAATTATACCCCTTTCTAATATACACTGGGAGATCCCTCTAATAGTGTAAAATTCGTATCAATCGAATCTCGTATGCAAACATTATTCCTCCCACAAGTTGACCTACCATGTTGACCACCATGGTATAAGAGGATACCATGTTATCCCCTATTGGAGGGGCTAGTTCACTTAGTCAACTAGCCTCATCAAGTTAGCATGTCCAATTGAGTTTTGGTCTATATCGTAATTTGGTCGATTCCTTGTCGTGTTGGCTAACAAAATCAATTAGTAAGTATAACTACTGTAATTTTCTAGAAGAAATATAAATATGCACGTACTTGACACTATGAAGTTGTTATTAGTTGCCGATATATATAATATAAGTTTTATTTTGTTGGATCTCCACTAATTTTGTTATGACTTTCCCCTTTTTCTCATTATGTATATTGTTATATAAGATTGCTTGGTGTATAGGATGCTAGTAACTCATGCATGCCATTCCCTAGATTACAACTTTGGTTCTATTGCTAAGGCTCTTTAGACCTGAGTATATTGAATATGCATATTCAAATGATGAGTTTGGAAGAGATACAAGAGGTGTGGAAGAGAAAAACCAATTATTACTTGAATAACTATGCTTGAAGAAACCAACTATCACTAGCAGAAGTGAGGTCACACTTCCTTACATAGATGCATGAAAAAATCATTGAAACAATCCCCACATAATGTTATACGGGAATAGTGTCCACATGGATGATGCTATTCCCACTAAGATGGGTGGCTATCTTAGAAACAGACAATCAAAGTCTACTATTGATTCCTTTTATGAAAATAGATGAGAGTAGAACCAAGAGGGCCAACCTGCGTCTTGCACTCGATTCCCTCTCCTTCTTGATAGAGTTTTGCTGCTCGCTCTTTGTCTGATCAGCTTCAAAAGGACCTATAGAATCACAACAACATACTACTATGCAAGAAACAAGGATCTAAATTCATAAATAATGCAAGATTAGATGTACATTAACCATATACAAGCATATATAAACAAATACACCATAATATGGAAGGAAACAAGAATAGCTTTATTAAGATGAAAAGTAGCAAGAGGATTACAACCATGAGCAGCTCTGACCCAGCATCATCCTCCAGCTAAGAAGCCCTTCTTTCACTTCAAGCAAAGAAAAATCACCCAACACTGTGAATGCACACCAAAATACCAACAACACTTCTCTATAGATTACAAAATTCCAGCCCCTGGATCTCTATGATGAGGGATCCATATATAGGTGATTACAGAGAGGTGAGTCATCTTTTGGGATCTTGATTAGTGTCTTCTCTTTGATAGTTCCTGCTTCCACTTGGAGAATGAAGATCTCTTACTCATCCCTAGTCGAAAATGGAGAGGCAAGTGTCAGAGGGGAAGCTTCTGGAAGATTCCATGATCTTCCACCTCGCATTTTTTCCCTGCCATTTTTCCATTCCTGACCATCGCACCTACAGAGGAG
>APFE030236832.1:24322-38124 GCA_000404065.3 Pinus taeda
AATAATACAAAAGGGATGAATTTTCGATAGTTTTAACGAGCCGAACAAGACAAGCGCTCGATCTTTTTGTGTAATAATCCCTTAGGTCCAAAAAGATTAAAATCTAGAGGAGGGATAACACTTCCGATGCCTTTTAATGAGTCGGAGAGGTCAATCACTCGACAATCTTTTCATATTTTACGAGTCAGGTGAAAAGAGCTTAAAGAAGACTCGTTTTCGAGGAACGAGTGATAGTTTCGGGTAGTAGCTAATTCCAGGTAAGGTTTGGAATTTTCCAATCACGACAGTGTCACAACGATGGCTAGCAGAATCACTCTTCGCAGATGTTCCTCGAAAGGGGTAAACAATCATATGGGGGTGAATGATCAGCTAAAAATAGAGTGGAGGTGATGGCGAGAACACGACCAAGGCTCAAAAGCTGGCGATAAGGCATTCACAATGGTTATTTACCCGTTCATTTTTTAACGAGATTAAACGCAGGGATAAACACTTGCTCATGACTTATGTTTATTTTTTAACGAGCATGAACTATGCACTAAAACTACTCGTGGAGATTTTAGTTTTTAACGAGCTTGAACTCTGTGAAAACATTGCTCGCCAGTCGTATGATAGAAATGTCTCATTCGAGATGCTATTTTGAAGTGGCTTACATCTCTAAAGCTTTGCCACAGATCCTTTCTTTATGCAAGTTACGAAACGACTAGCCTTACGGGTTTGAAGGGTTAGAGGTCCTACAAATTTAAAAAATAAATAGCCGCTCTTCACTTGCATGCAGAAAGGTTTGCATGCCCCCAAGTATAGCGAAAAATTTCCAGGTTACCAAGAAAGTTCTATAAGCGTAACAAATAAAATTATTTCTTGGCGATGTCTATCGAAACATATAAAGTGGAGCCTCATCGCTCGGCATAACCTTAACGAAGGTATCTTATTCCAGTCTGTTCCCATTTTCCTGTGAGGATGGGTTCGCCAGACTAGTCATATATCCTTCGCAGAAATCAACCCTATACCCAAGGTTTTCCTGCCGAAACAAACCAGGATGCATGCCCCCTAGGTTTCAATCACATCTCCCTGAATTACTCGCACTCATCAAGTAGATGGACTGGAGACCGATGAGACATTTCTTGCGTGAAAATACCATTCGGGGATGGGATTTGACTATTTGCGATGTGTGAACCGGGGAATGACATTTGGTCTACGAGCTTGACCATTCTGCCTTCGTGCGGAAAACACATTACTCTAAAGAGTGAGGAGACGATGGCTCCCATGCAATAAATATAGTCGCGTCCAAGGAGTAGATTGTAATCTAAAGGTCCTTGAACTACCATAATGTTCATGTGAAGAATTTTCCTTCTCAAAGTAATGGGTACACTTGGAAGGATCCCTAAAGGTCGACTGGTTCCCTTGTTGAAGCCTGTTAGATTTCTCATTTCATGAAAAAGTGATGGCGAACCAAGCGCTTTCCAAGAAGTTGAGGAAAGGATACTCACAGAAGCCCCTTCATCAAGGATGGTACCAACCATGACCATTTTGTAAGCATGTACAATAATTATGAATGGTACGCTGGATGGTAAACGGGGTCTGCCTAGTAGGTTCTAGTCGAAGGAAACCACTAGGTTGCTTGGTGGTGGGACCGAATAGACGGCCGGGTAGGACTTTGATGAACTTCCTTCCTACGGTAAAGGAACGGGAGGACTGCCCCCAAGCTCATCAGAATCGGTGTTGATGAAAAGAATTTGAACGGTGTCGTTCTCTTTCTCTTCAGTGACGATATCGTTCGAAGATGAACACTCTGAAGACAATACCGGGTCAACTGTCATATCGACCCTTTGACTTTCGTCTGGTATGGATTCCGAAGGTTCATTTTCAATGATAGGTGCTTCGGCTGATCACAAGGACTGGCCAACCAGATTTTCAGCCGGTGGAGGACTCGGCAAGAGTTTTTGATATCCAGGAGGAAGTCGTAATGGTGAAACCAGACGATTATCTAAAACTCTTTTAGCCTCTTCAAGGAAGGGAAAATGGTGGACGGCGTGATCGCCTTCACACAACTTACAAGGAAGTTTAGGATTCCTTTTCTGTCCATGTACTTCACTTTCACTGGTTGATGGTGAACATTCAACATGATCGCCAGAGGTTGATGCTACCGGATGGTGCAAACGAGGAGACCAGTCCCTTAAGATCTGAGGGATGCAGGGAGAATCTTGGTGATAGTCGTCTCCATTGCAAATGACGCAAGGAGATTTAGGTTTTGACTGTGCGGTGTGTGGATTTTTGCTAGACAATACTTGGTTGTTCCCTTTCGATTTTGGTTCCTTTTTCTTCTTTTCCTTTTTCTCTTTCTGCTTCTTCTTCTTCTCAGTTACTTGACTTTTAGTTTTATCAACTTTGTCAAGTGAAGAGGAAGGAGGAGAAGGAGAATCAGATGAAGTAGAAGGTTGGGAGGCAACTCTAGTGTCATCTAGTTGTTGATTAGACTGTTCAAGAATTGTGGGGTTTTGAACGACAGAGATAGAGAAGAGCCAGACTGGAAAACTAGTTGTCAATCCTGGAAGTGACAAAGTGGCCATATGGGGTGGCCCAACATCTCCCCAAGATAGTAAGGGACTAGGATTTCCTTCACGGGGAAATCTTTGGTTGGTAGACTCCATTTTCTCAACTTGAAGATCAACAGGGGAATTTGTAACGTTATTTTGATTTAAAATAAATTTTTAGACGCTTGGACACAACTTGTTTTTTCAATTTTAAAGAGTCGAGAAAAAACAAAAGATGACTCTAGTCACCTTCAATTTTTATTGAGCTTGAAGCGACAAGCGCTCAGAGGACCTTTTCTTTTAAGGAGTCTAAAAAGGAGAAAAATGGACTTCTCTGGAGATCTAGGCAGAGAGGATTACCAAACCAATCATAAAACTGCAGAATACTTTTTACGGTACGACAGTCAGTCTTCCCGAATGCTGTGTTCGGTGCATTACGATCAATAGGGTAGCAGACACGACTTCCTAAGGATAAAGGATGCAACCTATAGTGGTATCCCAATATATATGCGATGGTACGTGGGAGCACAAGTCCGTACTGGCACTTATCATCTCAGAGTGGAGGAATCACTCAACCAGAACTAAAAGCAACAGTTACCAGGCTTTACGTCGCCGGAATACGTCTCTAGCCTAGACCTCTAGATGTTGCATTAAGTTCCAAAGCATTGTTAGATTCATTGAGATTTATTTTAAGTTGATCTTGCTTAGCATTTTGCCTTTCAGGTTCACCACGTGATGTATGTATAATTCCTAAATGCAGTCTAAGATGATAAATAGACGTTTTGTCTTCTTTTAGCAATGAAAATCCTAGCTACTAAGGGGAAGGAAGTCAAGATTTTTTTCTTCGCAGAGCACAGAGCACACGCTAATATGCATAGTCCTAAATAAAGGCAAGCATTCAAGATGCAAATGCACATGCATGTATTGGTTTTCATCTCCCTTAATGTGTGAATGAAACTAAGAAAACTATGTGCAAAACTAAATTACTTTTAAAGCAACTGTACTCAACAAAATTATTTTTCAAAACGAAGTGAAAACAAGAGAGACACTTTGCGATTTTGAAATGGAAATTGCTTTTCGACACTTTAAAACTAGTAAATCAAGTCTCATGCAATAATAACCGTATAATCAACTATCTAAAACAATGGGATTACTTTCTAAAACTGAAAACAACAGCTATGACACTTTCAGATCTAGAGACGACAGTTCGACTATGTTATTTTTTGCAAAAAAGAACTAAAACGACGCACAATACATAAAAAACGTTTATAGTTCTTTGCACTAAGGAGGCAGAATAATGCTAGAGAAGGGGGTATTCACAGTAGCACACTAATTACAGACAACAAAAACTATTGAATAAGACTAAAAATAGTGAGAAAAATCCATAGTCGGAGGGCAAATTCAATCCTCCCTGACCATCGCACCTGTTACACAGTTTACTCAGTATGCAGCGTAGTTACTCCATTCGGGAAGTGCGATGCATACAGGTTGCCTTGAAGGCAGGTTGCGATGGTTACAGTGCGAGACTTTGAACGAGATCTCACTCACATTTTGCAGTTTAGTTCAGGTGTTTAAGCTGAATAAGTACAGATCAATGTATGTAAAACACAGGGGTGATTTAAGAGGTTACTTAAAGCCACCACTTAGGGTAATTAGATTGCTTGCAGATCTATTGTTTAATTTATAAACAAAAACCCGGAGATTGACTGAAGCAGCATTGATCTACTTTGCATTTGTATGACAAATGCAGTTCAAAGGCTAGCTAGCTTGACTTCAGGCTCCATCTGTATGTTTATAAAAGAAACAAGGATAGATAGGCTAACAAGTAATCTAGTCGCTCCCCGTATGGAGTCGCCATTTTGTTATATGGGAATAGTGTCCACACGGATGCTGCTATTCCCACTAAGATGGGTCGCTATCTTAGAAACAAACAATCAAAGTCTACTATTGATTCCTTTTATGAAAATAGATGAGAGGAGAACCAAGAAGGCCAACCTGAGCCTTGCGCTCGATTCCCTCTCCTTCTTGATAGAGTTTTCCTGCTCGCTCTTTGTCTGCTCAGCTTCAAAAGGACCTGTTGAATCACAAAAACATACTACTATGCAAGAAAAAAGGATCTAAATTCATAAATAATGCGGGGTCAGATGTACATTAACCATATACAAGCATATAGAAACAAATACACCATAATATGGAAGGAAACAAGAATAGCTTTATTTAGATAAAAAGTAGCAAGAGGATTACAACCATGAGTAGCTCTGACCCAACATCATCCTCCAGCTAAGAAGCCCTTCTTTCACCTCAACACTGTGAATGCACAACAAAATACCAATAACACTTCTCTATAGATCACAAAATTCCAACCCCTGGATCTCTATGATGAGTGATCCATATATAGGTGATTACAGAGAGGTGAGTCATCTTTTGGGATCTTGATTAGTGTCTTCTCTCTTATAGTTACTGCTTCCACTTGGAGAATGAAGATCTCTTACTCATCCTTGGTCGAAAATGGAGTGGCAAGTGTTAGAGGGGAAGCTTTTGGAAGATTCCATGATCTTCCACCTCACATTTTGGACCCTTCCATTTGTCCATTCATGACCATCGCACCCTACAGAGGAGAAAAACAGTATGCATCGCACCCTGTACATTGGGAAGGTGATATGCATCGCACCCTCTACATGGAGCTTTCAGTATGGTCCAGTTTTGACCATTTATGAGCAGTTTTTAGTGGAGAACTTCTGGGACATGATGTAATCACTTGACCTTGTTCCTTTAGGCAGTGAAGCAACCCTTTTAGGGACTTAAGAGTCCTCAGCTTATGGACATTTGTGATTTGGGTTGAAGTGCCCAAAAATGTCTATAACACATAATTAAAAAAATTACGTAGGACAACTTTCTAATGCACCAACCCACGAATGATGTGTAGTTGATGATGAAATTAACCAAAAAGGGGATGAAGAAATTTGCAAAAGTGGGTGAAAAAAATACGTGACACTTTTTGTGAGGAGAAAGCGATTGGAGAACACACTTCAATTGACAAAATAAAGGAAAGGTTTCATGATGATTTCCATGAAGTATTTTTTTGCATTATACCTACTTTGTTACACAAATATTTGGAGTCATACATATCATCAAGTATAGAGTCCCTTTGTAACTATTATCAAATTCCAACAACACCAAGCATCAATTCGGATGGGAAATATTTCTCGACTTGTTGTAAATATACTAAGGAATCATGGGACTAATTTTTGAGAAAATGAAGTTTTTGATAAAAAATTCAGGATTTGGCCAAGTGTAAGTTAGGGCCAATGATGAGTGGGTAGACATCCATGAGATAAATTTATAATAAAAAATAAAAAGATGAAAGAGAAGAAATAAGTTTATTGAATTCGAGGAGCCACAATGAAAGGAAGATGGCTAGTAGAAAAATATGGGGGTATACTCTCAAAAAAGAATTTGAGAGAAAAACCCAATGGTGAATATAACAGTATAAACAAATTACTAACATTAATAAAATTGAATGGGACAAAACACATAAAAAAAAGGATATATGTGAGGAAAAAATCCTCCAGCAGTTAAATAGAGGAAAATTCCAAAGCGGTCAATCAAGGATGCATACGACTCATCTGAGGATGCCAAGGAGAACTTAAATTAGAGAGGCATAGACTTGATGATTTTTATGAGAAGTGGTTGTCTACAAATAAGCCTTAGTCCAATAAGGAATGTAGATAGTATGGAAGTCAATGACTCTAGACCTATGATACCATCATCTCCCATGGCAAATATAACAAGTCCATGTGTAAAGACTTCCTAAACCAGAGGCTCCATATTGACTTAGAAGCTTCCTCCACTTGTTATAGGAGAGACAACCAAGGAAACCTAAAGGATAGTCTCATAACAGAAATAATGTCCCGATGAGGAAAATGATGACATACTTGTTCATATTAGAAATATCATGAATATACTGCCTACCAAAATTATTAACTACTGAAGAAGATGACTCAAGTTGAGATTACAAACCATCACATCGAAAGACAATCTATTTCATCAACTATATAGACAAAGTGTGTTGAATTGATGATATCCCACTAACATATCTGAGCGTCAAAGTTGAAAGTCAAAAGTGTGAACTTGCAATTGAAAATATATAAAAGTCATATTTCAAAGTTAGAATTGACATGACAATAGAACAAGTCAAGTTGATACAACCAAGTATTCTAGTCATACAACCTCTAGTTCAAGATATTTCAAGATAAGATCCTCTAGAAAAAGAAAACGCGAGATTGAGTCAAATTTCCCTCTATGAGGGCAACAAAGACCCTAGAAATCATTGTTTTGTTTGTCATTTTTTTTGGATGCCAATGATATTAAGGATGAAGCCGAATAAATGGCTCAATTTGCTAGAACCCTCAGAATAATCCCTAACTTGGTTGATGAATTTTACAAATAATCAAGCCATAACCAAGAATGATAATAAGACAAGTTTCGTTGATTTCTTTAAAGCTCAATATGTTAAGCATCTTGTAGGCTATAAAATTAAAGAAATTTAACAAATTTTAGGAGAGAGAGTTCATGAATATGATAAAAGATTTAAAGACTTGCTAAGTCTAATTACATATGTGATAGATAGAGCTATCCAAGTACAATGGTACATTTCTATACTCTCACAATGAATTAGAGGGTCATTAAGAGTGCAAAAAATGACACCGGGTGAATAATATTTGAAAAATTCCTAACACATTGAAACATACAACAACTAGCCATTAACCTCCTCATCGATGGAAAATGGAATTGAAGAAAAAATTTGAGTTATTATAGAAATATCTCATGAATGTTACTTTGCAACATAATGAATTGTGGTGCACCAACTACTAAAGTGAGGGGCACACTAATAAAAATTGCAAATTCATAGACATATCGGACAGTACATTTGACATGTACAATCAAATATATATTGTGAAAATTTCCAAGTTGCATCAAATCATACCATGAGAGCATGCTAGTATAATTTAAAGAATGTGAAGGAAAAGTGGTGTTCTATATATGAGGAAGCCACCCACTCTACTCATGAATTTCAACTAAATGGTTGAAATAAGCCCAACTATAATACTGTTTACATACATAGTCATTCGAATCGTCAGATGATCTAATAACCCAATCTAGAAGAGGAAATATATACCAGGAAAGAGGAAATGGATACCAAGGCCACATAGGATATCAAGGAAATTGAAACGATAGAGGTGGGTTAAATGTAATATTTGGATGAGGTGAAGGTTGAGGTTGAGGGTGAATTTATTACTATAGTTTTTTGCAAGAGGGGTGTTTGGTCAATTTAGTGTATCCTAAATTTCTATATAAATTGTCAATCCGAGAGTCGTAAACTGCTGAAGTGAAGTGCACTATATATGCAAGATAACTGATTTCTTACTTCTTTGTCGTTTTTGATTTTTGGTTTGTTTTTGGGTTTATCTTCTTGTTGATTCCCTAATGTGAGATGTCAATTCTAAAAATCAAGTATGGATATAAGTGTTCAAGGCAATGGTGACCTTTAAAATAATTTCCAAACTCAAATCAAAGTTTTCAAACTTGCAATGATGAAATCAATTACTAAGAGAAAATAAAAATGTACCTAAATTCTAATTAAACCAAACAGTGAGCTAGTGACTATGAAACCTAGTATCCTTGCTGCTGTATAAAAATAAAACTGAACTTAAAGCAATTCAAAAACTATAAGCAAAGTAAACTAGATCATATTACATCAACTTATATTTTGACCCCTCACCATTCAACTCGCTCTGGCTATAGGAGGTAATCATAAACAAATTGAGTAATCTGATATCTAAATTGCATAAAATGAAACTAAGATCAAACTACGCATTCATACTTCAATCCCTCACCATTCAACTCACTCTGGCTATAGGAGGTAACTGAAAATGACATAAGTAATCTAATCACTAACTTGCAAAAAAAAAAGCTAATATCAAACTACGCATTCATACTTCAATCCCTCACCATTTGACTCGCTCTGGCTATAGGAGGTAATTGAAAATGACATGAGTATTCTAATATCTATCTTGCAGAAAAGTAAATGAACAAAACAAAACTGAAAGAAATAAACAGTGTTGGAATTAGAACTAAGAAAATAAATCAGCAGAAGGACAAGATAATTCCATCATGTCATTAGTCATTAAAAAGCTATTGCACTTGCCCGAGCTATCTATTAGAACCTGAAATAAAGACACTCATCAGTTAACAGTCATTAGAAAGCATAAAAGAAACTATGAACATCAATCAACATGAATACCATAAGCAGTGTAATATATACAAGAAAACGATTATGGCATCAGGAACGTAAATGAAGAAAGCATGAAACTATATAGTAATTACAGAACCTTGGTGTACAGAGGCCCTCTGCAACCTCGGCCAATCAGAAATCAACCACGAATTGAGCTTAAAAACAATGTCTTCTCATGTATTAAAATGCAGTCATAATATAAAGATTAAGTCATGGCACAGTGGCTCGTAAAACAATCAAAATTACATACAAAAAGCTAGCTCATATGCGTATGAGAATGCTTTATTTATAACAGGAAATGACACAACTACTTCCTAAAATCTGCGCTGATAAACAGACACGTGAATGAACATGTCCGGAAATCTAGCAATATGGTAGCCATGAAAATTAAATCCAAGGAGGATGTCTGTTAGATTTGGTTCACGAAGCAGTCCATAGGTGTTAGCATGCCTCCTAGGATTTAGGAATTTACCACGCAAGTCTTCACGTCGTGAAAAACAGAGTTCTGCCACTGTAAAATTCTTAGGTTGACCACCGGTTGACTATCTTTGACCATGGTCTTCTGTGAGTGATTCGACTGAACCAAGGGGACACGTTCCATGTCCACATCATTTGCAACTTGCCCATGTGGCCGGATTCTCCAGTAGACACCTGTAACATAGATTTCAACAAAAAGGTTGCGGAAAGTGATAAGATTCCGCAGTGGACTGAGAAAAAATCTAAATCAAACAACAGTCACAACACATAGTTAGGAAACCATTTTATATGCTCTTTTTAAACTAATATGCAATGATTTGACAACTTGGAGGTTCAGGTAACTGGAAAAAAAGGCTAAAAAGGTGTATAAGGAAGATGTAAGTTTGGGACTCAACATACCCCCACTGTGAAGGTGTTGCATGTCCTCATGCAACCGAAATTTTAGTCATCCCCCTTTAATCCATGTGTTCTGAAGCCTCTGCTAGTACATCCAGTCCTCTTCTCTTCTTTCTTGGTGCTACCACCATCTTGGGTTTTCACATCTGAATTTGAGATTGATTAATTCCCTGCTCAACTTTCTGCACTTTTTCTTTAATTTCTTGTTCTTTTTCTACCATAGTCCCAAATGTAGCATAATATTATCATGAATGATTTTGTCCACTTTGCTTTGCTCCTTTAATGCTTCATTTTCTTGTTTAATGTGCCTGTTTAAAACCTCCAGTTCAAACACTTCTTGTTTCAAGGATTGGACTTGTGCAGCTTGTGTTATGTGAGGCAGAGTGGATGATGTGCTCGGGCCTGCAGCTGTCTTCTCTAAGGATTTGAGGTAATCATACACCTCTTACTGAATTGGATCTATTTCAGGTGTTTTCCTTGGGTTGACTTCAAAGTCTTGTTAAGGAGGAGGACTGTTTTCTAATTCTGGCCGAGAAGGACTTACATCAACATCTGGAGGACTGGTTTCAATATTTGGTTGAGGATGAGGTGGACTACGACCAGCTGGAGGTTTGTCGGGTGTTTCCCCACCCAAGTCGATGAAGTGGGGTCCTTTTACTTATGTTTTCCTCCACTTTCCTCTAAGCCTGCTGCTTCTTCTTAAATACTGTGGGCTAGTACTCTCTTCTTCCATGCTCTGTTTTCTTTTTTCTTTCTTCTTAGCTGTAGCAGTTTGCTTTCGAAGATGCACTAGTCTCTCAGACAACACTTGATAGTCTTCCTCTATAGATGGATCTGGTGATTGGTAGACATCTTCTATGTTCCTTTTTCCTTTCAGTTTTCTCTATTTTCTGTCCTTAGTTCTTTCCTCCTTTTCTTTTTGACCAACTTCTTTAGTTTTGCTAATAGGAGAGTCTTGGATTATGGAACTTTTTTCTTTTCTCCTACTCCTTCTTGGTGTCTTTGGTGTACTCCTTTCAGGTGCCTCAGATGGCTCTTGAAAGTAGTTTCTTATTAGAAACCGTTCCCAGGTATCTTTGTTTTTCTTCAACTGATCTTCAATTAGAATCCTCACGAGTCCATGATGATATAAATGAGGTTTTATGTCCCCTATGTTCTTTTGGACTGTGGTGCTCATCTTTTTCAAGCTCAGCAATAAGAAATAGGGCATATTAAGGGTTTGGTTCTCTAAGAAGTTTATCAATAACCTAGTATGATACATGTACATTGCCCCAAATCGGCCTTCACAAGTGATAAACTTTTGAATGATTAACAGTAAGCTGGCCCACTCTTATTTTAATGCATGAACATGAATTCCTTTTGTGAATACAGTAACGTCCATACCTGGGTTACGTAATATAATTCTCCATGCCTGCTCGTCCAAACTTTTGTTTTTAAACCAACGCTCACCTTCCTGGGGCAAGTATGTGGCAGCTGCTATTGATGCTTCAGTGACCGTGAACTTAATGTCTCCAATCTCCACCACCTGGTCATTGAAAGACCTTGCAAAGGCTTTTTTTACTTCCTTATTGTGGCCCTCAAATTTTTGAATGAAGCATAGCCATTTAGCCTTCTTCAGCAAATCTTTTACTTGAGGGTATCCTTCTAAGAACTTAGGCCCTTCCGGTTCTGCCCTCAATAACCATCCCATCCTTTCCTCTATTTGAAATTCAACTGAAATTTAACTACGTGTGAGGGTTTAACAGAGGTAAGATAACTAGGTTGCAGGGTTTATGGAAAGATAGTGGCTGAAAATGGAAGATGGATAACAGGTAACGGGAGTGTTCAGGAACTATAAGTGGAAACAGATGATGAGCAGTCCAGGCGAGTTCACAAAATGTAGTGGAGACGTAGGTGAGTGAGGTGTGGCTTTAAAAAAATGGTAGGGTAGTGAAGTGGAGTTGGAATTTTTGAACTGAACGGCTGTATAAGAGATTTTACATGTTGATGAAATGGCTACAAAAATTACGGTGGAGAGGAGCCGTAATTAAATGGGTCATATCTCATGAGTACAAGTGGAGTGTGAAAGTGTAGTCATCTACGAGTTAAACACGAAAATTAATTATGAGACCATTTAGGGAATAAATGCATGGTTCATGGAGTAAGGTCGTGGAATGGTAATGGAGCTATTGTAGTAATCATTGCATATAGTGGAGCTTTAAGGTTTAATAACTATGCAAAATTGTGCCTTCGATTGCTATTTGAAAGAAATTTTTACTCATACCTTGGAATCCTTTTCATTTGTTGTCCATTAGCCCTTAATCAACTGCTCCTTTTTGATGTCTATAGATGCTCCATGTCTTCATAGCATATGCTTATTCATACTTGCATTTTCACCATCTTGACTGTAACTTTGGAAAACAGAGTGGTGGCTGTGGAAACCGCGTTTGGCTGCGGAAACTAATTCCAACTGCAGAAACTGACACAACAACCACTTGGCTGAATAGAGATAGTTAGATAATAACTATCTGAATGGAAATGGTCATGAAAAATACTTTTATTGATGAAATGGATGAAATGGAGTGAGATGAAGTTGAGTGGAGTGAAATGAAAATGAAATGGAGTTGGATGGAAATGAAGTGAAGTGAAAATGGGAAAGAAAGAGAGATTTTTTTTGGGAAATATAAAGTGTCAGGTGTCCCTGATTTTCACTCTACATTTTCTGTATAAGACTGCCAATCAATGATTGGTTTTCATGCTTATACAATTTATTTATTTATTTATTTATTTTTTTTCAAAAGAAAAGAACAAAGGCTAGGTTGGTGGGGAAGAAGGATTCTTCTTCACCAGCCTTATTGTAGAATTCTCTTGAAACATTTTGACAAATTCCTTTTTTGAGAGTGCCTTATGATAAATCTTTAATTTGTGGCCATTCACAATAAGAGGAATTTGAAATTCATCATTGGTATTGATTCTTACCACTCCATTGCTAAAGACTTTGTCAATCTCATATGGCCCAAGCTAGTGGGTCTGAAATTTACCTTTGAAGTATTTAAACTTGGAATCAAGTAGTAATGCCCAATCTCCCTCTTGAAACTTTTTCTCTTTGATGTATCTGTCATGCCACTTAGCTCTTTGATGTTGAACTAGATCAGTTCTTAGGATTGCTTCTTGTTTGATCTCATCTAGCTCACTTAACTGCTCCATTCTGTGCTTTTGGGCTTCTGATAGATCCATCCCCAACTAAACCACCATCTTGAAAGTTTTGACTTGAAATTCAATGGGGAGCAGGAGTTCTTTCCCATAAACAAGTTCATAGGGAGAATGTCTTGTTGTATTCCTCCATGTAGTTCTGTAGGCCCATAAGGCTTCAGGAAGCCTTTCAGCCCAATCTCTTCTATGTAGATGAACAGTTTTGGTGATGATGCTTTCACTAACTTTGTTTGTAGACTCCACTTGGCCATTTGCTTGCGGATGGTAAGGAGTAGATTTTTTGAGCTTGATTTTGTATTCTTCCATCCGTTTCTCCATCATGTTGGATGTAAATTGACTTCCTTGATTTGTCACAATTTCTCTTGGGACACCAAAGTGAGTAAAAATATCCTCATAAAGAAAACTAACAACTGAATTTTTCAGTAGCAGAAAGTAATGCTTTGGCTTCTACCCATTTAGTGACATAATCAGTGCATACCAATATATAATTCTTTTGCTTAGATGGTGGATTAATGGGTCCAATGAAATCTAAAGCCCATTTTTCAAAGGGTTTGATGAGTACCTGTGGTTGTAATGGCATTTCATTTGAAAGAGTCAGTTTCCCTACTCTTTGGCAGCTGTCACACCTTCTGACATATTCTTTTGTGTCCTTTAAAAGGGAAGGCCAGTAATATCTAAAGAAAGGATTTTATAGGCCGTCCTTTTGTCAGCAAAGTATCCACCGCATGGCTCATCATGAAATGCCTTGAGGATGTCAGGCATTTCATCTTCCCGAACACATCTTCTGATCACACAATCTGGCCTTGTTTTAAACAATTCATTAGAAATCCATGAATATTTTGAACTCTCCTGAATAATTTTTCTTCTTTCACCAGGAAATAGATGTGGAGACAGTTTCCCTGTAACCAAAT
>APFE030236832.1:39177-49910 GCA_000404065.3 Pinus taeda
AATGCCTCTTCAAATGAATCACCATAAACTGTAAAATCATCCATATAGACCTCTACACAATCATGGATTAGATCAGAAAAGATTCCTAGTACTGCCCTTTAAAATGTTGTGGGTGCATTACATAATCCAAAAGGAAGCAATCGGTAAGAAAAAGTTCCCCATGAACAGGTGAATGTGGTCTTATCTTGATCTTCAGGTGCCACCTAAATCTGATTATAGCCAGTAAAACCATCCAGAAATGAAAAGTACATTTTTCCTACTAGAGTATCTAATACCTGATCGATAAAGGGTAAAGGAAAGTGATCCTTTAAAGTCGCTTTATTCAATTCCCTATAATCAATGCATACCCTCCATTTACCATTCTTTTTAGGTACTATAACCAAAGGAGAAACCCATTGGCTATCTGAAATTGGATAAATGAAGTTTACATTGAGTAGTTTTTGTAGCTCTTCTTTCACTATCTCCCTAAGGTTTGGATTCATCCTTCTCTGAGGTTTTCTGATTGGCCTATTGTTTTCCTCGATGTAGATGTGATGAATGCAATTCTTAGGGTCAATACCTTTCATGTCAGTATACTCCCATGCAAATGCAGTAGAATGTTTTTGCAAGATTCTGGTTAGCTCCTCCTGTTGTGCTCTTTCCAAGTTTTTGTTGATATTCAATGTTTTACCTGGAAAATATCAGTGGTGGAACTACCAAACTCTTCCATAGAGTAAAGAGACATTTGTCTAGATGATAGATACTCAATGTCAGAATTTAATTGAAATTGTGTGTGGTTATATTCTGAAGATGTTTCAAAGTTTTCTAATGTGTTCAGAATTTGACTATCTTCACTGATTTCAGAAATGGTAAAGACAGTTTTATAGTGTCCTCATCATCGACCCATTCATTGTCTCCTATTTCTGTAATTGTTTTTGCTGGAGGATACAGATTGAATTTCTTTGTCGAATTACCATTAGAAATATACATATCCCCTGATCTACAATTGATAAAAGCATCAGTTGTGGCTAGCCAAGGTCTTGCTAAGATGAGTGGGTTCCCTCCTAGATTACTCTTGGGAGTTAAAATCATGAAATCCACTGGATATTCCCAATAATCTAAGGAGTCGAAATTTTTTCTAATACACCATCTGGTTTGATAGTTGATCGATCTGCAAGTTGCAGTAGAGTAGGTGTAAAAAGAAGATTAGGAAGTTTTAGCTGTTCCATAGTCTGTCTACTCATAATGTTGATAGCAGCCCTTAAATCAATCAAAGTATTTGGAATTTCTACCCCATTGATATGTGTTTTGACAATTGGACTATTGGATCTACATACTTTTGCATGATAACTCTTCCCATCATGATATATGCAATTTTTCCTACCAGGTGGATTCTTCTTGTATCTCTTAGTTTCCTTCCTGGCCTTTTGAGACTCAACTCCTTTATTGTTTTAGCTAGAATAAGAATTTCTTTAATGGCTTGTAACAAGGGAATATTGATACAAACATTCTTTAATTCATCTAGAAAATCATAGTTAGGCAACAAGATTTGTTTTTCCACTCCTTTATCAATTTATAATCTTTTAGGAAAAGGAGGTGTGGATAAAGACGTAGGTTGCTTGACTAGGAGTTGTGTGGGTTGACTCTTTTTCTTTTTCTTCTTGAGTGCTTGGGTTTTGAAGAGATGCTTCAAAACCTTTATTGGCTTCAAGAGAATCTTCCTCAGAAATGCTTTGCTTTTGAGCATCTATAGAAGGCTTGTCTAAAACTCTACTAGATCTGAGTTGTACATCATTGAGAGGAATCAATCATATAGGTAAGAAATTGTTGTCCTTCTACCATGTAAGAATTTTGAGGGTTTTTATTATTGGGATTTGGCAATGGCTGGGAAGGTAGTTGATTTGTCTTTTGTTGGAATGGAAGCAAGAGTTTGGAATTTGGATTCTGTTGAGAAGGTTGTTGTTGTTGTGGAAATGGCAATGAAAGTTGTGGATTTTGATTTGGAAGTTGTGGAGCTTGTTGATTTTGAAAAGATGGAGGATATTGATAAAATTTAGCAAATATCCCATAAGGATTTTGCATACCTTGTACCCATGATTGAAATGGATTTTGAGGTTGGGACCAAGGTTGTTGCCATGGATTCCAATTTGGTGGGGGTTGAAAGTTTGTGGGGTTGTTAAACCCTTGATTTTGTTGCCCTTGCCAAGGTCTCCTTGAAACAAAATAGAGAGACTCAATTCAATTTGGGTCTTCTTGAAAGACATCTTTGAGCCCAGGAATTGAAGGACAATCCTTGGTCTCATGGCTTTCTGAACAAATCATACATGTTTCTACAACTTTTGCATCCAAGGAGCATTCCCTTAGAGCATGTTTCTTCCTACATTTTGGACAAAAGATGGCCAAAGCTTCAGCTTCTGATTTCTGCTTGTTTTGTATCTTAAGGGTGTCTAGTTGCTCACTAAGACTCCCTATAATATCAGTTTTGAACTCATCAAGCATGTTGCCAATCTCCGCCCTACTTACTGATCCAGTTGCAGATTTGTTTGCTCTAATGAGAGAAGGATCTCTAGGCCCTTTTCCAATTTTAGATTTTCCCCTTGAGAGATGGACACATAGTTCTGCTATATCATGAAGTGGAAGTTGAGATATATCTCCTTTCCACATCATGTTCAAAATATCTATCCATTTATCTCTAATGGCTTTTAATAGAAGGGCTTTCAAGGTTTCCTCATCTAGGTTATTCATTTTTTCTCTTTTCAGGTTGTATTGAAATCTTTCAAGTAAATCCTCCAAGTTTTAATCTTCTTTTTGCACCATTTTGAATACCTCATCCTTATGATTGGTGGGCATACAATAGTCCAAGTATCTATCGAAAAATGTTTGATTCATATCATTCCAAGTCCTAATAGATTGAGTGAATAATACCATGAACCATTTTAGAGTAGCTCCCTTCAATGTTGAAGGAAACAATTTGAGTTTTTGAGAGTCTTCCATATAATCATAAGTTCGGCACACGACTTCAAACTCAAATAGAAATGTTTCAAGATCCTCACTTTGCAACCCATAAAAGTTTGGGAGGACAGATGGTGAGATGTTTTTCATTGTTGTTCGAGATTCCTCATCAACTATAGGAAATATAAATGAGTTATCTCCATCCCTATTTCCCCCGTTGTTACCTCTACCTCCACCATTGTTTCCTCCTCTACCTCTACCAATACCTCCTCCAAATCCGTTTACTACTTCCTTTGTCATGATAGTTTCCTCAGAGATTTCAAAGTCCTCTGGTTCTTCTACTAATGGCGAACGAGGAGGAATTTCTCCCTCTTCTTCTTTAGGTGATTCTACTTGCTCGATTACAATGTGTTTTCCTGTAGAAGTAAAGAAAGGGTCTTTTCCTAACTCAGATTCAGTGGATAGTGTGGGGGAGTCTCCTAATTCAGCTACTGCCTCTTGAATTCCAGGAATCCTAAGGCTAGGAGTGTGAGTTGGAGATGATGGAGGTATATCTTGTCTATACCTTGAAGTAGATGGAGTTGTAAAAATCGAACTCTTGGCCCTAGCTATAAACCTTCCCGTAGAATATCTTGCTCTATGCATGTCATTTTTTATTTTTCTTCAAATCAGGCTAATAATTCTCTTTCCGATCTTCCAGATCACTTTAGGTGCAAGAAGAGAGAATACTCAAGAAATTACTGAACCAATAACTCTCTTTTCTGATCCTCCAGGTCACACTAGGTGCAAGAGGAAAGCATACTTTGAGAAGTCATCAATTTTTACCTTCCTTGAAATTTTCTTGTTTTTTTTTTAAAGAAATTGGCTACCTAGTTTCACTTTCCCGACAACAGTGCCAAAATGTTTGGTCAATTTAGTGTATCCTAAATTGCTATATAAATTGTCAATCCGGGAGTCGTAAACTACTGAAGTGAAGTGCACTATATATGCAAGATAATCGATTTCTTTCTTCTTTGTCGTTTTTGATTTTTGGTTTGTTTTTGGGTTTATCTTCTTGTTGATTCCCTAATGTGAGATGGCAATTCTAAAAATCAAGTATGGATATAAGTGTTCAAGGCAATGGTGACCTTTAAAAAATAATTTCCAAACGTCAAAGTTTTCAAAAAGGTTTTCAAACTTGCAATGATGAAATCAATTACTAAGAGAAAATAAAAATGTACCTAAATTCTAGTGAAACCAAATAGTGAGCTAGTGACTATGAAACCCAGTATCCTTGCTATTGTATAAAAAGAAAACTAAACTCAAAGAAATTCAAAAGATGTAAGCAAAGTAAACTAAATCATATTACATCAACTCATATCCTGACCCCTCACCATTCGACTCGCTCTGGCTATAGGAGGTAATCATAAACAAATTGAGTAATCTGATATCTAAATTGCATAAAATGAAACTAAGATCAAACTACGCATCCATACTTCAATCCCTCACCATTCGACTCGCTCTGGCTATAGGAGGTAACTGAAAATGACATGAGTAGTCTAATATCTATCTTGCAGAAAAGTAAAAGAACAAAACAAAACTGAAAGAAATAAACAGTGCTGGAATTAGAGCTAAGAAAATAAATCAGCAGAAGGACAAGATAATTCCATCATGTCATTAGTCATTAAAAAGCTATGTGCACTTGCCCGGGCTATTTATTAGAACCTGAAATAAAGACATTGATCAGTTAACAATCATTAGAAAGCATAAAAGAAACTATGAACAACAATCAACATGAATACCATAAGCAGTGTAATATATACAAGCAAACGATTATGGCATCAGGAACGTAAATGAAGAAAGCATGAAACTATACAGTAATTACAGAACCTTGGTGTACAGGGGCCCTCTGCAACCTCGGCCAATCAGAAATCAACCACGAATTGAGCTTAAAAACAATGTCTTCTCATGTATTAAAATGCAGTCATAATATAAAGATTAAGTCATGGCACAGCGGCTCGTAAAACAGTCAAAATTACATACAAAAAGCTAGCTCATATGCATATGAGAATTCTTTATTTATAACAGGAAATGACACAACTACTTCCTAAAATCTGCGCTGATAAACAGACATGTGAATGACCACGTCCAGAAATCTAACAATATGGTAGCCATGAAAATTAAATCCAAGAAGGGTGGCTATTAGATTTGTTTCACGGAGCAGTCCACCGGTGTTAGCACACCTCCTAGGATTTAGGAATTTGCCACGCAAGTCTTCACGTGGTGAAAAGCATAGTTTTGCCACCGTAAAACTCTTAGGTTGATCACTGTTGACTATCTTTGACCACGGTCTTTTGTGAGTGATTCGGCTGAACCAGGGGGACACGTTCCATGTCCACATCATTTGCAACTTGCCCATGTGGCCAGATTCTCCAGTAGACACCTGTAACATAGAATTCAACAAAAAGGTTGCGGAAATTTGAGCTGGCTGCGGAAAGCGACAAGATTCCGCAGCTGACTGAGCAAAAATCTAAATCAAACAACAGTCATAAGACATAGTCAAGAAACCATTTTATATGCTCTTTTTAAACTAATATGCAATGATTTGACAGCTTGGAGGTTCAGGTAACTGGAAAAAAAGGCTAAAAAAGTGTATAGGGAGGATGCAAGTTTGGGACTCAACAAGGGGCACATTGGACCTAAATGTCCATTAAAAGACAAAATGAACTTATGCTATGTAACATTTGTGTATTAGGTGATCACCTTTTAGAGGATTGCCCTAAAATACTTGAAAATTAATGAATAAAATAGATATCATTTTTCTCCACTCTATACCCAAACAAACATTACGTTTTAAATTCCAAAAATTTGCATGTCATCACCAAATTGGGAACGAGACAATAGGGTTCTAGAAACAATTTTACTTTCCCCCCATAATTGTAAATAGGATTGTATAATGTGAGTATGGGAGCCACAAATGGATGAGAAAGAATCTTATAAACACTTTAAAATTGAATTTAAATTTAAATTATGGCCTGTAAGTCAAGAGGCCTAAAAATACACTATTTGAGGTAGACCCTATTGCATGCCTTGAAAAGTCATGAGCCAATGTGAATTAAACTCCTGAAATGTTGCAGGTCAATCAAAGTAAATTACCTCACAAGATGTAATGAGACAATATTTGGTGGTGTGGGCATAGGGAAATGACCATTCCCATCCCCCTCATGGATCAAGGATGGGTAGCGACCTTAGAGAAGCATGGTGAGAGAGATCAATTGCTCATGTGGGATTTTCTTGTCTTTTTTTTTCTTAGATCTCTTAGGAATGTGGAGATATCACTTGTGATTAACATTTGAGTGCATGGAACTATTGGAGCCATTGTAATAGAAGAATGAACAATTTTGGTGTTGATTGCTGAGTCCTGTGCATGAACTGAAATCTATGATATTTGGTAATATCCCCTATGATTTGTTTTGAGGCCATTGGAATGGTAGTCTAAACCTGTTTTGTTAATGGGAGGCTCATTGGATGAGTAATTAACCACAATGCTTGTTGTATGTCCAATAAACCACCTAGACATGGCAATTTGGGTGACTTTGGTGGTTGTTGTAGAGCTGATAAACCACCTAGAAAGTGGAATGTATATCTCTATGGTTCTTTCTATGATAAGACAAATGATAAAATACATGTACAATGGATTACAACTCCTATACTAAGAAATACCCCATTTGGAAATTGAGTGGATATCTGTAAATGAGCTCAGAAGAATGAGTGGGTCATTATGGTGCTTATTTCTAGAGGGTGGTTGATAAAATACTTCGATAGTAGACTCCACCTTTTGAGTGTTTAACCAAACCTTGGATGTGATTTTACCTGAGCAAGCATGCCATTAGACATTAGATCTGGCTTGGGAGTGGTCAATTGTAAGAAATTTGTGGTGTAGTTGGCCTATGGTTGGGTGGAGAGTCGAAGTCCCTCCTTTAGTTGCTAGCCATCTTAAAATAATCAGTTAAGTCTAATGCATTCATGTGTTTGAATCATGAATTGTGATGTGACATGAATTGCATACCTTGAATGAGCTCTTGTATATATCTGAATGGTATTTAAGGCTTGAATGGTGAAGATCATTGTTATGCTCATGACCATCATGATATATGTATGTTATGAATTTAATGAATTTCTACACTATTATTTCCAATCACTTGTTCATGGTTGATGTGATAAATTGTGTATTTATTCTCATTCATTTCGCTGTTATGGCCAAGGAATGTGATAGTCTAGTTTGTTAGAGGACTTATGTTGTATATTATAGGGTTTGCATCTCCTCATGTATTGATATCATATCTTGTATGCTTGCACTTATTGATTAATAAATACACACTTCTAAATACAATTAACCAACTTGCAAGAGAGTTTCAAGGTTGCATTAACTTGGTATCTTCTCCTTGCAAATCTATGAGAATTCTGTGAGTTTGTTGTTGGGGTGACTAGTAGGCCTTCCCTTGCACAACATTGCAACATGTGTATATTTTGGTATCGGGGCCTTCCCCTATCCTATCTCATAAATGTTTCTATTGGGTGTTAAAGTAACTATCCTCTGTTAGTGGTTGGAATGCATAGGTTAAGGGTTTGGGACTTCATACCCCGATGCTAGTTACTACTTAGAGAAATGTAGTTGAACACATTGTTTTCAATAATAATTTTTGAATTTATATATCCAGGTGGGTATTGGTGGCCACCCACCTATTCCACGTGGACTCCCACCATTGTTTCTTTCAATTTTTTAGTTTCCTTAATTGTATCACAATTTACTATTTTTGTCATTTTTTCAGGCCTTGAACTTCTGGAGTCGTTTTGAGGCCCTAAACGACAATTTTTTGGCAGTATTCCTTCAAGACATTTCAGTGAAATTGCATTTTCAGTTGTATTCCTCAGAGACATGTTTCCAACGAGGTATCATGTGTGCCAAAAAGAGATAATATGACCAAGTTATGACCCCGGGAAGTTGGCTGTCGAACTAACCCCAACGGGGCCATAAACTCTTAGTGTTACATCTCCTCAGGTTAGAGTTTTGTTGTTTAGGGTTTTCTCTTATTGTTCAATAATAAAAAGGCCCTTGATCCTCATTGTAACTCAGTTCATAGGCATGTAGTTGCTAGATCTCTTCTCAGAGATAAGCTAACATTGCCTGAGCTAGTCTCATTTCCATTATGTTTGTAAGCATATTTCATTATTTGTTATTAATGAAAGATAGTGTTATTTCTACTGCATCTCTGTATTTATTCATATATCTATAATTTGTTGCGTTCCTGTTTAAATTCAGATCAATGGTATCATAGCGGTCTTCTCTTTCTTTGTTTTTCTTTGCATGTCCCCAACAAGGTCAGGATATAAAGAGTTAGGGCTCGAATTGGTCGAACCTTTGCAAGACTAGCCTCAGAAATCCTGACGACCTCCCATGGGGGAAGAAAATAAATAAAAGGGAGCAGGAGATTCTATCAAAATATTGCTTGAGGAGGCCCTCGAGAAACAAAGGAACACGATGATGGATGAATTTGCCCAGATCCTTCAAAGATTGCCCACCAATGGTGCATCCACATCCAACAGCTAGTCTGGAGGCTCCACATCTTTTAAGGTACAATTAAGCTTTAACATTCCCATATTTGAGGGCCAAATAGATGTAGACACAATAGATAAATGGTTGAATCTACTAGAAGGATATTTTTTTGTTCATGATTTTTCCAGCTGAGAAAAGATTACTTTTTCTCTTCTCAAAGCTGCCCCCCCACGTCAAGGATTGGTGGGAAACCTAGTGAGGAGAAGGATGAAAGTATGACCTCACTTTTTTCAGCTTCTCCCATGTAGGTTTTAATCCCGTACATAAATTACCTGCATATGAATTCTAAAACACAGAAAATAAACAATGCGAGAGAATAACACATAAAACACATATACACAGAGATTTCCCTTGGATCCAAAACCCGGACTACCAGCTTGATTTTTCATTATATTCCTTTCAATGTTATAATACATATTTATACATGCAAAAGCATCCAATACCATGGACCAAAAACCATTGCGTCCAATACCATGGATCGAAAAACCATCGCGTCCAAAAACATGTGCGAAAATCATGCACAAAACCATAGGTGGGTCTGCCCATCCTAACATAGGGTCTAAAACCAAAATTTTCTAGGGCATTGCCTCGGACCCCATAAAGTGGGGTTATGAGTATGCCTCAAACCCCCTATGACCCCCCCCCCCCCCCCCACTACACTAATCGCGGCAATGAAGGGGGGGTCTCTGCCCCCCCTTTAACCCTCGGGTTAACTATTTGGGCTAGTTGTGGAAAGAATATAACACAATCCAACATTCTCCCACTTGTTGTTTTCTTTCCACAGGGGGCCATAAGAGAGCTTAGTCATTTTTCCAGCCCTGAAACGCCCATTGTCTCTCTATACCAAGAGAACTTCTGAGAGCTCACAGATTTTGTCAATGCATCTGTAGTATTCTTCAAAGTGTCCACCTTTACCAGCAACACCTTTTTGTCTTCTATCATATCCCTCACAAAGTGATACTGAACATCAATGTGCTTTGTCTTTGAATGATATGCAAGGTGCTTTTCCAAGAAAATTTCACTTTGGCTGTCACAATCTATCCTTATATCTCCATGTACTAACCCCATACTTGAACACTATATCTGCAACCAAAATGCTTCCTTTCTTGCATGAGTGGCTACCATGTATTCTACCTTGTGGAAAGAATATAACACAATCCAACATTCTCCCACTTGTTGTTTTCTTTCCACAGGGGGCCATAAGAGAGCTTAGTCATTTTTCCAGCCCTGAAACACCCATTGTCTCTCTATACCAAGAGAACTTCTGAGAGCTCACAGATTTTGTCAATGCATCTGTAGTATTCTTCAAAGTGTCCACCTTTACCAGCAACACCTTTTTGTCTTCTATCATATCCCTCACAAAGTGATACTGAACATCAATGTGCTTTGTCTTTGAATGATATGCATGGTGCTTTTCCAAGAAAATTTCACTTTGGCTGTCACAATCTATCCTTATATCTCCATGTACTAACCCCATACTTGAACACTATATCTGCAACCAAAATGCTTCCTTTCTTGCATGAGTGGCTACCATGTATTCTACCTCTATAGTTGATGGTGCCATTACAAATTGTTTCTTACTCATCCAACTGACTGTACCTCCAAATAGGTTAAACACATACCCACTTGTAGAACTTCTCTGTTCCAGATCCCCAGCCTAGTCTGCATCAACAAAGCCACGAATATCCAACATTCTGTCCAATCCCAATCTTCCTTGGTAGCACAAACCATAATCACTAGTGCCATGCAAATACCTGAAAACTCGCTTCATTGATGTCCAGTGCTCCTTCCCTGGTTTTGAAATAAACCTTCTCAACACTCTCACTGCATGTGCAATGTCTGGTCTAATACAGAACATTGCATACATCAGGCTACCGATAACACTTGCATATGGAAAATGGGACATGTCCTCTTCCTTTTCTTGTGTCTTGCGACATTGTTGAGCAGATAACCTCACACCTACAGGAATAGGAACCTTCACCGATTTACTATCCTGTATATTAAAACTCTCTAATATTGTCTCGACATACTTCCTCTGGTTTAACCAAATCTTCCTCTTTGCGCGATCTCTTTTAATTTCCATGCCCAAAATACTGTTTGCATCACCAAGATCTTTCATGTCGAATTTGGAGGACAATTGGGTCTTCAAATCCTGGATAATTTCTTTGTCATTTCCAACCAACAACATATCATCCACATACAAGAC